>JANVCC010000266.1:779220-799497 GCA_025345505.1 Todiramphus chloris collaris | reverse complement strand
AGGGCTCTGTGAACCAAAACGATTCTGTGATTCTATGTGTTTGAGTCCCTGCAGAAATACAGCACCCTGGACTCACTTACCTAAACAGGACTGAAATTTGAAGCAGGTAAACTAAGAAAGTGGAAATGATAAAGTTTCAGGAGCTGTACGTTGCTGCTGCGTGATGCTCGCTGAGTAGATACGATCATTTCTCAGGTATGCTCGGGGCTGATCTTGCATGGAAGGGGGACCAGAGCCCCCAGAGCACTGCTACAACCAGGCTGCCAAAAAAACTCCTCTTGCATGGAGCTACCCACGGTGAAGCTGCAAGAAAAGAACCAAGTGCAACTGGAACGGGCTGTTTGGAGATAAAGCACCTGTGGGTTCAGACAACCTGCCCCAGAAAAGCCCTGTCCACAGCACGGGTCAAGAGGCTGCAGCAGGACAGAGGTTCTGCCTTCCCAGAGGAGGAGATGCTGCCCAGAAGGTTGAGTTAGGGGCATGGTGACCTGGATCCTGGCCAACAGCCTTCTGGCTGCTGCAGACGTTTCCAAAGCCCTCCCTGCTCGGCAATTTGTTTTGTGGGGTACCAGATCGGTGTAAAATCCCCCCTCTCACACACGTTGAGCTCTTGTGTGCTTCCTGGAGAAACAGGGCACAGGGCTGAACCCCACACTTTAGTTAGTGGTCCTTTAGTAGCCCCCAACTCGTTCCCAGCACCATGTTAGGCTTGGCTGAAGCTGCACTGCAACTCCAGCCAACCAGCAACGCACCCCCAGCATCACAGCATCCAGGGGGCAAATACTTGGACAAAATGAATGCTGAGGTCTAATGATAAATCTCATCTGCCTTTTGGCAGAGGTGGAGGTGAGGCCACGTCCCCTCTTCCAGGTGTCGGGAGTAGGAGAACATCTGGAGCGCGGCCGGGGCAGGGATGGAGGACTGTGTGCTGTACAGGAGTGGAGAGCAGAGAGAAGCCGTCTGCAGAGCTCCCTCCCTTCTGAGGAACTCATTCATTCTGAAGTGGGGCCTTTCCTTGCCCCTTTCTCAAAGGGATGTGGGGGGGAATAAATAAAGCCAATTGCTGATTGCAGAACAACAGGGCTGCGTGCCTGCTGTCCTTCAACCTGTCAGCACAGAGGCACGGGCGAGACACGGGGCTGGGGTTTCCCTCATCACCTAGGAAGAGCACGCCACCAAAGCCCCAACGCAAGATCTTCCTGCCACAACTTCTAGTCTGGTTTTCAGGCAAGGGACAACATTCAGGGCTGCCTACGGTCTGAACAGAGTCAGGGCAGGGATCTGCTGTCAGGGCAGGGATCTGCTGTCACCTCAGTCCCCAGCTCGCTACCGGGGCTACGGCAGTGCCTTGCTGAGGTTGTAAAGCCCCGGAGCTGCAGGAGCACGGGCCAGGGAGCAGCGCAGGTTAATGGCTGGGAATTCTCTCATCACACCCCTCACCCAGCAGGTGCTGGGGGGGAGAGACCCACGAGGTAACGGGGAAGGAAGGGAGGATTTCACCACCCAACACAGGGGTGCCGGGGGAAAGGAGCTTTGCGTTTCTTGACTCAGTTTGAGGAGTAAAAGCTTCATTTGTCCCGCGGGAGCGTAACAGCGGAGAGGCTGGAGAGACCCCCCCACACCACCCCACTCACCGCGGGTGAAGGAGAAGAAGGGAGAAGGGCATTAGCCCCGTGCACCCCTGGGAACACATCACCCAAGAGCTTCGTGCCCACCCACAGCACCCGCAAACTGCCCCTCGCTGAGGGAACTCTCCCATTCCACGCAGGCACGGGCGCTCGAGCAGCAGGCTTCACCCGAGCAAGCTCGCCCGCTGGGACCAGCAACTGGGGCGGTCTGGAGGATGCTGCACCAACTGGCTCCTTGGGAAGGCCTCGGGGCAGCCCTTGGCTGCAGGGAAGAGCCGGTGCGTTGTGAGGGGGAGGATGGCCAGCCCCCACCTTTCCAGGCAGCCTCGGTGCCTGCAGATGGGGATTAAACCCCCTCACCTGCTCCAGGTCCCTGCCGTCCTGTCTGTTGTCCTGTGTCCTGTGTCCTGTCCCTGCTCCCGGCTGCAGGCTGGGTAAAAAAACTCGTCTTTGCTTCAGCAGTCTCAGCTGCATCCCCTGGGCTTCCCTCCTTTTGGCTCCAGGAAACATCCCCAAATCCCCATCAGCTGAGTTATCCCAGCCCACCCAATGCCTCAGCAGAAAAAGTGCTTGTGCTGTACTGGCTCCGGTGCCAAAAGAGATGGTTTTCAGTGGTCCCCCCTCCTTCCTCCTCCCCTCCGGGGCTAACCCAGTCAATACAAAAGGCCAGATTAATTCCTGGTGGAGCTCTGTTGACTGACTTGGAATTGTATTACACCAAAAAAGCAAATTGGCTGTCAGTGTTTGGGTACGCAGCATGCCAGCTGCGGCTACGAGGGAGCTGCCTCGGAAAGTTCTGTTTAAACACCAGCTTTTGCTCGTTCCTAGCTGGGTGGAACATTCCCGCTTTTCCACTGAGAGAAATCAGGAGGGATTCGGGCTCGAGGAGAGGGGTCTGCCGGCACAGAGCTAGCGCGCGTGATCTCTCCGCCTGCCTGAAAAAACGGCAAAGAAAAGGCACCGTGTTCGTGTGTCGGGGACTCACCTGCAGCTCTCCGGCTTCGTTACTGCCACGAAGTGTTAACTTACGTTTCATTTTAGTCTTAGAAAAGTTGGTGCTGCTGGTGTCGGAGTGCCAGGGGAGCTCAGCCCATGTGCGCTGCAAAAGAAAGGGGATCGCTGTTTTGTGTTTCTCGTTTCCCCTCTCAGCACCTGCTGGTGCTCTAGCGAGGAGCGGTGCGAGCACCGTTAGCCAGTTGTACTGACAGAGGGAAAAACCGGAACCTTTCCTGAGATGAGCCTGGTGGGGACCAGCACAGCCAGGAAATGAGATGTGGAATAAATTAAAGCAGAAAAATCATAGGAGTAAGAGCTAAAAATGCAGCAAAGTGTCATCGCAGAGGGAGGTGAATGTAGGTGTGCGCTTAGGTATATTGCAAAATAAGGATTAAAACTGGGGGCTCTGCTTTATGGGCTGGATCACGGCAGCGCTAGTGAAAAATTCATATGCACGGGAAGGATAAACTGTTCTGCTTCACGTTCCCTAGGTAGCCATCATTTTATGAAGTGTGATTCACAAAAACAGGGAGGCTGGAGAAATCCAAACGCAAAACACATGTCCCAAAAAGACACGATGGGAAAGCAAACAATAATTATCTGACCATCTGCGGACGGCGATGCTGAAGGATGGGGCTGCGTCGGGCTGCGGGCGCCGGTGCAGCTGCGTCCGACGGCCGCGCTCGGCAGGGCTGCGCCGACCGGGGCCGTCCCCGCGCCCCACGGCTGGTGGCTGGGCTCGGGGCAGCGCAGCGCGGCCGTCAGCTTGGAGGTGGCAGCGGGAACAAACCCGTCACGCTGCTTGCAACTCAAAACAGCCGCTTTTTTTTTTTCCTTGCGTGGATCTAATACAGGAAACCTCATACGAAATCCCAAGGGCACGAGCTCAGGCCAGTCAGTGTTTCCATAGGAAACAGCTGCATCACCAGTGAAGCCTTCATCCCCCTTCCCTCTGTCCCTCAGGTGGACAGGGGCTCGTGCCGGGACACAGAGGTGACAGTGACGGTCCTCGGCATGGCAGAGGGGACGGGAGTCTGCTCCTCCACGCTCCCGAGCGGTCGCATGAAGCCAGCCAGTTTTGCTGGCTGGGGAGGTGATGTCTGGGGGCAAGCGGGGAGCAGAGGGGGTGGCAGCTTTCTAAGCCACTGCAGTTGGCTCCCCATGCCCTGCCTGCCCAGCACCAGCTCCCCGCGCTCAGAACAGAGAAGGTCGTGTTGTCCTGCTTCCTCCAGGTGTTGCAGAAGCAGCTAAATATCCACGTACTGTGCTAATGCCGCTGCCTCGGCCAAGCACGACCTTAGAGTAGGTGGGAGAGCTTTGGGGCAAAGGAAGAGCTGGGCGAGAGGTTGAATGGGGGATGAAACCCCCACCAGCTGCTCTGCACCAGCCCCAGCACCACATCCCCAGCGCTCCAGTGTCCCAGGCAAATGTGAAATCACGGGCTGGGGAGTCCAAGGAAAGCAGCGCGACTCCACGGTGGTTAGGAGCTTCTCTGATCTCCCCACAGGCACTTTGGCACAGGGGCACCAAGGAGCTCTCTGCCTTCAGCCCCGAGCCAGGGTCCTTGATTTAATAACCAAGAGGCTTGAGCTCCTGCAGCAAATCCTCCCTCCTTGGTCTTTCTGCTCTGACTTGCACCAGTATCAATCTGAGCTGTGTTCTTCAACCTGGCACCGGTGTCGTCGCCATCAAGACGTGTACCCACAAAATCCGTTTCAAGTATTACAAACTGGCTGGGAATTCTGTGACCTTTGCAGAAAAAGCCCTTCTGCTGTCCTCATTTTCGGGCTCACTGAAAGATGCTGTTCTGCAGAACCTCAGTAGTCTGTGGTGGATCCAGCTGCGAACAACTGGAGTTGTGGGTTAGTGCCTAAGCGGAGAAAACATGGGCAGAAAGGAAGATAATGTGTCTCAAAATGGACTTTGCTCATTTATTTTATCATTTGTAGCTTCATTTGAATTATTTATGATAATACTTTATGGTGGTGTCTGTAGCGTGTGTTGTGAAAATAATGAAATCCAACCCACACGAGACTCGGTTCTATTAAACCTCTGCAGAAAGGTGAGGAGATCCTGCCGGGGTCTGGGCGCTCGAAGGGTAGGAAGGTAGTTAAAAGCTGTTTCTAGTTTTCAGTCCACTCTGCCTCCATTTGCAGTTGTTGCTCAGTGCCCATCTGAAATAAAACCTTCCCGCAACAGGATATTCCTTGGCTGCACAGAACTGTATTTTCCCCCCAAGTCCAAGCCATGTGGTGCAGCTCCTTCAGAGTCCCTTCACGGAACAAAAAACCCCAGCTACTTTAAACCCCTGAAACTGGGGGTGTTTATTTAAGCTTGAAGAAAACCCATTCAGGAGGGGTTTTGCACATCGTGACCTTAGAAATACCAATGTGTTGATTGAAACTGGGGACGATATTTCCCCAGCTTCCTTATTCTGATGAGTCTGAGACCGCTGAGCATGCAGGGAGTGCATTTATCTCTAGATTGCTTTTTTCTCGTGGATTAATTCTTCAGGCTTTCCGACTAATGGTGGCTCAGCCTTTCCAAAGCAGTGCCATCCTGAAAGTGGTTTATGGTGAACCCTGGGCTTTCTTACTCAACAGAGTCTCCCCTGCCGCTCTTTGCTCCGCGTCACGCTTCGGGCACATGCAAAGAAGATGTAAATCACAGCTCACACAGGCCTTTGCTGATGTTGATGTGCTGGTTCCATCGCAGCAGGTGTGCCACAGCTTGGTGGCAAACTGAGCAAAGGTGGCCTGTGGGCACGGAGACCTCGTTATCAGGGGACTCCGAGATACTGGGCTTTTCCGAGCACAACGCCCCGTGCCTCCACCACGCAGCTGCCTTAAGCACTTTCTCTCTAATGATGCTCTTGAGGTACCTCGGTGCTGAAGCTTTAAAGGCACATTGAAAAGTACCTGGGGGTACATTGGCATGAGAAAAATAACACCCCCCCCATCACCTCCAGTGACCCTTGGAAGTCCCACCTGACGCAGGGCACACGGGGAACTTTGTGGAGAAGTGGTACCAGTAACATCAAATAACACGATGGAACAAAATCAACAAGAACAAGCACCATTTTAGGGGTCCAGAGTTAGAGCTTGGAGGTTGCTGCTACAGTTGTCTGAACCCCAAACACCCCCAAAATGCCAGGCTCCTGCTACTTGGCTGACCTCTTCCCTGACCCTTTGGTACGAGTCGTGCCCGGTGAGGCGTCGGGGCGGACAAAGGAAGCAGTTTATGCTGGAGATCCCCCACAGAGCCTGTTCCCTCTGGACCTTGGTCCATACCAGTCCCATGCTAGGATCCTCTGGGTAAAAGATGACAGCAGCTCTTTGCTCAGCAATAAAACGGGGTGTGGAAGAGCAGCCAGCCCGTTGGCGGCCTCTGAAGCAGCAGCGAATGCTGCTGAGAGCAAGACTTTGTATCCGCAGTACTGGAAGGGGCTCAACCCGTGTCAGTGCCGCTGGAAAACCATCACCTCAAGGCAGATTGTGTTTTCCTGCAGTTTTTTACTGTCTTCGGGGCTGTGCACATGAGCAAAGCATCAGCTGCTGTCTCTGGGGACAAGGGGGGGGCAAATCCCATCACCCGGGTGCTACACAGTGGAATGGGAAACCTCTCACATGAACCGATGCCGCAAGGTCAGTTATTTTCTAGTTGGCCAGTTATTTTTTAGTTGGAAAACAGTACCAGCTCCTGGGTATGGTGTCTCTTGCTGGTCAGGCTTCTGAAGCTGTTTCAAGAGAGTCTGTCCCGGTTTCCTGCGAGTGAGACACCCAGATCCCCAGGGCTTGGTGAGAGAAATCCCAGAGCACAAGCGCTGGCATCTCAGCATCGTGGAATCACAGAATCAGCAGGGCTGGAAAAGACCTCCAAGATCATCAAGTCCAACCATCCACCCAACACTGTCATGATCTCGACGTGCCTGGATTGATCCAGCACATTTCTGGGAAAGTTTCTGCTTTATTGCGGAACTTCCGCCCTGAAATTTCCTCAGCTCTGCTTATCTGCTTTTGTGCTGTGCGGGGATGGGATAGGCAGCATAAAATATGTAATATACTCCTGCCAATAGCCAAGGTTGGGCAAATCCAGCTATGCCCAGGCACATCCTGAAGTGAGGACTTGGACTCTTGGAGCTCTCCCTGCCACTTCCTATTCTGTAAAGAATATGAGCCTATTGTCTGTCAGAAATGTTAGTTTTATTTTAATTGGAAAGGGGGTGCGGGGTGGGGGGTGGTGTTGCCAGATGTTTGTGTTTCCATCAGAAACTACACCCACCGTAACTCACCAAAGCAGGAAGCACAAATGATTTCTCTTGCGGGTGCTGGAATCCCTGCAAGCACAACCTCCATCCTCACGCAGTTCTGCAAAAAGGGAT
Organism: Todiramphus chloris collaris; assembly: GCA_025345505.1. Lineage (NCBI taxonomy): Eukaryota > Metazoa > Chordata > Aves > Coraciiformes > Alcedinidae > Todiramphus > Todiramphus chloris. The sequence continues at coordinate 792,492 of JANVCC010000266.1, read as the reverse complement.
CTTTTGCTGCAGGTCATCCCGGAGGAATATGCTCACAAGTTGTCCTCGGGAAGGTCCAGGAGGAGCTGGGAAATTTGCTTTTAAATAGAAAAAATGAGGTTAGAGTACTTCTGAGATGGGTTTATATGTGACACAGAAGGAAAAGGCTCAACAGAGCTTTTGCAGGCCACCTCTAAGGCTTCCTAAGAGGAAAAAAACCCCAGCAAAACATGCTATAAAACGAAAATAAAATGTGAATGAAGTATATGCAGTTTAAATACGCAACTCTGCAGCGATATTTGCCTTTGAAAACGTGACAGATCCCTTCCACTATCTGTACTCAGGGTGGTGGGACCCGTTTCCCTGATAAACTGTATTCCTGCGTATCTTTGCTCCCACACATCAGCGGCTCACCACGAAGCCAGCGCTGGATCCTGGTCTGGCTTCATCCACTGAATTAGCGGAATGAAATCTTAACTGCAAAGGTTTGTCGGTGTCGATGGAGGTGGGTCCAGCTTCACCCCGGCTCTCTGCGCTGAGCTGCGTGCCGGAAGGGTGGGTTTGTTTCTGTGTGGTTCCAATATATACATCACTGCGGTGGCGTTCGTGGATATAACGCCATCGCCAAGAAAACAATTCCTAACCGAGGTCCTGAAAGAACTAAGCTCATCAAAGCCTTCCCCGCTCTCCCCTCCACCCGACGGGGCTCCCCCCTCTTCCTTGCCCCCTCCCCGCTCACGGGCAGCCCGAGGACCGGGGCTCTGCGGCCGCACCCGGCGGGGCTGCGCCTCTCCCGGGGGCGGGGAGGGGTCCCCGGGCGGGGGTCCCGGGGGGACCGGGCGAGGATGCTCCGGGGGACGGGGCGGGGGTCCCGGGGGGACGGGGAGGCGGGTCCCGGGGAGACCGGGCGAGGATGCTCCGGGAGACGGGACGGGGGTCCCGGGGATTCCGGGCGAGGATGCTCGGGGGGACGGGGCGGCGGATCCCGCGGGGCCGGTGCAGGCGGCGGGGAGGGGAGGGCCCCGGGGGAGGTGTCGGGGCCCGGGGCGGGGAGAACGGGGACAAAGAGGGGAAGGGGCGGGACCGGATCCGGCGGGGGCGATCGGCGGCCCGGCAGCAGAGCCGGGAGCGGCGGCTGCGCTCCGTCCTTGGGGGGGGGATCGGGGGCAGCTTCAGTTCCCGCAATATGTGGGAGAAAAGAAGTTTCTTTCCTAAAAATCTTCCACTTGGTTTTTTTTTTTTTCGCGAGTGGAAATCTCCCGAGCACATCGAGGGGGGCAGCACATCGTGGCGTTTCCCTTGCTGTGCCACCCGCACCCAGCAGCTTCGTGCCCTCATCCCCGGGAAATCCTTGGGGGGTTTCCCGGCTCTTGTCACACGGTCCCCGCCGGGTTTCCCGACACTCAGGGCAGTGTCGGATTGTGACCGGCAACCAGCTGAGAGCATCCAGCCTGTCTGCTCCGGGGGACACCCAGAGCAGGCTTGCTGAAACCTCCCCAGCACCCACCGAGTCTCCAGATCCCAAAGGTCTGGATGAATCCTAACCATTTGTTCGTTTATTTCTTTTTCTTTAATGTGAAAATGAGGCATCCAGTAATTAAAATTATTTTCATCTCGTGCCCAGGCTCCTAAAGATGCCTGGCACTGTGAGATCCACCCATTGTCCCACTTGGAGATGTTTTCAGCCCTGGGGGTTGTTTTTTACCTCCTTATTTTCAGTGGCTTGAGGTCAAAGCAGCACAAGGAAGGAGCAACATCTCTGTGGGCTTTTGGTGGAGACATCAGAAAAAGCTCCGGAAGCCTCATTAAGACATGAACAGCTTCTTGGCGGAGGAGGAAAATACACGTACACACATCACCTGTCCACCTCTGGTTAATGCCATGGGTCGCAGGGATGAGTTAGGGTTCATACCCACATTCTGAAGCTCGTGTGGACTCTGGGAGCATCTGCCACCTCCATCCCTTGGCAGCTGTAGGTCAGGTACCTGTCGAGCAGCAGAGGAGTTAAGATAACAACAGGGCAGCAAGTTTTACGGGAAGGCTTGGAGTTTAGCTGTACAAATCCTATTAGCATTAACATCGGCTGTGTGGCTAAATCCTCACATTCTGCACAGAAATTGAATCCCGGAGGGCTGGCTTATATCAACAAATACTCAGAAAGGGAGAGTCGGGAGCAGAGGGGTTGGCCGGGGCCGGTGGCTCCTGCGGGAGGTAAGTCGGGAAGCGCCCGGGGGCTTGGGGCTGCTCTGGGGCTGCAGAGCTGCTTTGGCTGGGGCTGGTGGCCAATCTGCAGGGCCGATAGCTGGGGGAAATGATTGGCCTTGGGTGGGCAGCAGCAGCCCCCCTGCACCCCGAGGGAATGACAGAGGCTTGGGCAGGGGTGAGCGTGGCCTGAAAGGGTGAGAGAAAAAGGAGGGAAGATGGTAAGAATGAGGAGAAGGAGCTTTATTTGGGGAGGAAGAGGAGAGAAGTGGAAAGAGAGGAGGATTTGAGCAGGGGAAAGGAGGTAGAGAGGGAAAGAGAGCGGGGAAGAGGTGAACATGGAAGAGCAGGGTAAAATAAGGAATGTGGAGAGCAGTGGGGCTGGGTGGTTTTTTGGGCATCTGTGGGGATGCCCTGCCCCATGCTCTTACCTCACAAGAAGACCCAGTCTTGCACAACTCTAGTCAAGACTAAAGCTCTCCTGAGCCAATGATGGGGGGGGACAGGGGTTTGGCTGGGAGCGCTGGTACCCGGTGCCCGGCCCCTGCCTGCTGTGGCAGTTGCCCTGGGATGGGGCAGTCCCTGCACGCCCAGGCTGGAGGAGATGGGCTGATACACGCAGCCCTGGCTGGGCCAGACTGCAGGGACAGGGCTGCCGGGGAAACCCAAACCTCAGGGGGCTTGTAAAGACAGTGTGAGGTCCCTGTTCAATTCCCTGTTCAATGCCCACTTTGGTCCTTGCTCTTGGTTTAAACCCCGGGACCATCGTTCTCATCACATGGCCACACGCCCGTGCCAATGTCTTCCAGTGGGGACGAGCACCCAGCACTCAGCAGGTGTCCTTTGCAAAGGCTCTGGGCTTTGCTTTAATTTCCCTTCCCACATCTTTCCTGCTTGTTTTATTACAATCAGAGAGAAAAAAAACTGGAAGAAAAATAAGGAAGAGACAATCCAACATTTCCTCCCAGGCTGCGAAACACAGATCAGCATCAGGATCGGTTTTGATCCCACGAGAAAAGAAAAACCATTGCAGCTTTCCTGCCAAGGAATCTCTGCTCAGGAGAGCATGAACACCAGGTTCCAGCCCTGGGCTGATGGCCACGAGGAGTTTCACACCATGGCTCTGCTCTCTGGTCACTCTGCAGCCCGGGTTTGTCCCCCGTGGTGGTGCTGAGCAGGGAACATCACCAAATGACTCGGCAGGGCGAGCGAGTTGTGAGCAGCGGAGCTGGGGAGCTGGGGAGCCTGTTCACTCACCGGCCCCCTTTTCCTCGGGAAATGTGTTGGGCTTTGAGCAAACCACAGGCAGCACTCGGCTCCCTGCAAATAACCCGAGAAAATGCAGCAGCAGCTGCAGGAAAGGCCAGAGGAGTTGTCACGAGGGCTGCACAAGACGCTAACGTGGCACAGCTGCACCAAAAGGGCTTTTCTGGGGGATAACAGGAAGCTGAGGGAAAACGGGGCTGGTTCACTCCACACTTCAGCCAGAGAAAAAGCGAGAGGGGTGAGCGGAGTGGATTTTCTCAGCTCCTTACAATGCACAATGTTTTCCAGGGAAGCATCGGCACAGGTGTCGTGGGGGGGTGGGATGCTGGGAACCGGGATGCTGGGGATGGAGGATGCTGGGGGGTGTGGGATGCTGGGGGAGCTGCTGCAGAGGAGGACGTGGGTCCCTCTGCAGGTGCTGCTCCTCGGCTGTGGACGGCTGCAGTCCTGGGCTCGACAGGAGGCTTAAAGCAGCATCCTGGCTGCTGTAGCGGTCGTTATTAACCCACATCCTCATTAGATACCCCTGCAAGGGCCTGCACTCCGCCGGTCAAAGTATTCCCAGGGCATGAAGGTTTCTGCTTTTCTGACAAATGAATATATCTGGAGTAAAGGGAACTTCAATTCGTTAAGACAAGTTTTTGTTGAGCTCCAGGCTGGCAGGTGGGGCTGACTGTCTCGGACAGTGAAGGCAGGCTCTCAGCAGTCATCAATACAATTAATCTAAAGAGGGGGTTCGTTCCCTAGGGTGAGAAGCCTTGATACCAAAACAAGATGCGAGTTCAACCATCATATAGGGACTTAGTGCCAGAGTCTGAGGGGAAAAGTCTCTCACCAGGGAGATGCTGGATGATAATTATCGCTCTTGGCCACAAATTTAAGGACCTGTTTATTCCTCCATGGTAACTCTGAAATGTGCTTGACTTTGCTTCTGTCCCGGCCCAGCACCCAAACCAGAGGAGTCGGAGGGTCACTTGTTTTTCTCAGTCCTGAGTTCCTTTTGCTGCCTCCTCCATCACCAGCTCACCGCTGCGGTTTTCGCTGCCACAGCCCATGGGCCGGTTGGGTTGGGCCATCAGGAAGGGCTGGAACAGGCAGCCCGAGGTGCTGGTGGAAACCCCACGCTGCATGTCGACGAGGTGATTGCACTGGAGGAGACCCACCGTGGAACCTAATCTGTCTGGGGCAAAACGGTCCTTGCAGCAGAGCATTTGTGATGAGCAGAACGTTTTGGGCTGGATCGTGCAGGTTAGTGCAGTTGTCTTGCCTGGAGCGGTCGGGAGGTGCTTTTGGAGAGCTGTGCCAAACGCTGGCTTGGTTGGGTGCGGAGTTTGACAAGATCAAAACACCCCAAACCGTGTCAGCCACGACCAAGTTTAAGCAAGGTGGGCTGTTAGCACTGTTTGGACAGAGCCTTATATCAAAAGCTATTTACTCTGCTATTACTATTCATTATTCCCTCTAGTGTTACCCTGGATGTTTGAGCTGGGATCTGCCTAATCCCGTAAAGCCCAGCTTCTCCTCGTGCCAGAAGGGGGAACAAAGTCATAATTCTCCTTCCGCAGCCGCCCAGGCTGTTGCTATGGGAATGCTGCGACGTCCCCGTTCCGCAGTGCCGCTCTCCCGCCAGCGCAGGTACCAGCAGATGCCTTCCGAAGGGCAGGCGGCCCCGGACTCAGCACCGCGCTCCGGGAGCCACGGAAGTCACAAGTGACTCCATCAAAGCAACGGTGCAAGGCTCACCGGGGACCCGCCCCCTGAATTGTACCTGGAGACCAAGCCAACCTGGCGCAGCGGGAGGCATCTGAGGGCACCGAGGTTTGTACGTCGGGGTCCTCAGACACCTGCAATTCTCCTGCTGGGTCTGCCCGACTTGCAGCCTTCCCCTCTCCTCCCAGTCTTGGTCCCATCCCACTCCAGGCCCTCAGCTCCTCACCCAAAACTGACACCCCAAAACAGGCTTCTTGCCCAGATCAGCTCTGCATCAAACCTCGTTGTGCCATTCACTGGCACAGGAAAGTCTGTGCAGCCTTGGACTGCCCGAATCCTTGCCCCAGCGGCGAGGTTTGCTGGTGCCTGGGGAAATCCTTTCTGCTGCACAGGGACTGGATTTGGGAAACCGAGTGGTGCTCCTCTTTAAAGCAACATCCTCTGTAGGAGGAGACAAAGCAGGGGACCAAAGCAGGATGCTGTCATGGAGGGAAGGTGCTGCACAGATCTGCTGAAGGCCAGAGCTCTGCGGGATGCCCGGACGCCTGCCCGGCTCCAGCGCTGCATCCTCGCACTCCGGTGAGGAAAGGCATGAAGAGAGACAGCGGCCACCCCAGAGCAGCCCTTCCCGTCACACGGCCACGTTACGCACGACGTGTACCGAGCTGCTCTGGAGCTGCACGGCAGCCATCGCCTTCTTCCAGGGCACAAGATACCCCCTGTGTCTGTGGGGATGCTCCATCCCTGCCGTGCTGCTTGGTGGGGGCTGCGTCAGCCCCAGTGGCCCGAGTGCCTTCCCAAAGGGTCGCGTCAGAGCAGGTCTAAAGCTTTCCGACGGTCACCACGTGCCACGCTTGCTGCCCCTCGCTCATCGCTCAGCCAGTTTCCTGGTCAGAAAGAGAAATTAGAGACATTTGATGTGATCTCTTCTCGATAAACCCATGCTGGCTGCTTTTTATCACCTTGTTATCTTCCAGGTGCTTAAATAGATTTAAACTCCCCCCGTACTCCAGAAGTTTTCCAGGCATCAAAGCACAGCCGAGATCTTTATAATCCCCTTGGTCTTCCCCTTCCCCTTCAGGAAGAGGAACAAGAGTCGATCTGCTCTTCTCCGCCCCGCTGCAGTGGGTCCGGATGCCTGACAGGGCAGAAATCAAGGGATCCTTAAGCTTTTCAGCACCAGTGGCACCAGACGCAGAGGCATCGTGTACAGGTCTTTGGAGCCCCTTCAACCTCCTCTTCCCCCAGTGAGACCCACGCTGCCCTCCCTCCCTCCCGCTCCTCTCCCTCCAACCCAGCTCCGCGCTGGGAATACAAAGCGAGGTTAATAGATGAAAGAGGAATTGCTAAAGCAAATATTTTCTTTCCAAAGCCTCTCTTCATTAGCTACAAACACAGGGAACCACTGTGTGGAATAGATGTGTTTGGAAGAGGGCTGTGGCTCTGTGGTGAAAGCAGGAACAGGGGGACACGGGGAGAGCTCTGGTTCTCTGCTCTTTTAAAAGAAAATCATTAGCTGTGGACCACATCAGACCTTCTGGCCTAGCCAGGGCATCATCCCACATCAATGACACCCTGCAGCACACAGGTCCCAGCACGCAGCAGCTTCCAGCTGCCCGGGCTGTGGGTTGATCCTGGTGGAGTGAAATGGAGGAGACCCCGACGTGTCCTCTGAGCATTCCGCCCTGCCCCAGGAAACAAACGTTTTAAGGCACCTGGGAAGAAACAAAAAGGGTCCCACAGAGTTTGGACAAACGTTTGGTGCTTGTTTAGGACTTCAATTAATAGCCTGGGAACAAGCTGATGAGATTAGGCTTAAACTAAGGAGAGGAACATTGGGGTAGGGGAAGGAACAGGTCAAAAACACCTCCTCTGTCCTCTGCACTCCAAGAGGGGTGCTCAGGACCTTTCCCATCAGGGAGACTCTGCAGCCATGGCCCTGCTTCCCCCGTAAGGTTTCCTACCTGAGAAGGCACCTCCCCAGAGCTGAGCTGGTGTGTCTCCCAGTACAGCCGCTGCCGTGGTCAGAGATGAAGGGGAGCAGCTTTCTCTGCCTCGAATAACTCCCAAGGGCTGGGAGGCACTGACCAGCTGAGAAGGGCTAGGTGAGAAGATGCTTATCTAGACTTCCAGTTTATTTTTTTGGGCACCCATGGAGAAAAAAGGTGTTGTGGTGCTGGAGCAGACTGGGCTTTCCCCACACACTGTGAGGTTTGCAGCCAGCGTTGCTCCAGCAGCCGCATCCCAACGTTCAGGGCTGGAGATGCAGCAGTGACGCAGCTCCAGCGTGGTTTCCTTCCTCCCGATACTGCAGCTGGGACGGAGCGTGTGATTCAAAGCCTGCTAGTCCCATTTTGGTGGGGAAAAAGGAAGAGGTGTCTCCTTCTCAGGCAGCTCACCTGCCAAAAACAAGCCCCTTCCCACGAGATTTCTACTGCAGCCATAACAAAGCAACAAAGCCCCGAGGACCAGCAAGCGCAAGGTGCTCTCCTGGCTTCTTTAAGCATCCACAGGAGCGCAGCTCTCCCAGGCGAGGCTGTAAAGATCCCCCCAACCTGCCACTCAGCACTGGGAAAATGGGGAAGAATAAGCAATTTTCACACCTGACGGGCACCGAATCCCCAGGAGCTTCCCCCGTGTCTCTCCTCCTGAGCCCAAGGCAGCCCCAAAGGAGACTGGCCCGGCCCTGCTCACCAACCCGTCTCCGCTGTGGTTATAATCCTTAATTTCTGGGTTTGCCACCTGCCCCGTGTTTCATGAAATTTTAAAGCTAATGCTCTGCCAAACTCAAATGGCACCAGAGCAGATGTTTAAGTGCAGCCTAGGATGAATAAATTATAGGGCTCATGGATGTACAGTGAAGGAAGGGGAGGCTGGATGGCTCTGAACGGAGAGGTAATTGATTTAAATGACACTGTCCATTGTAATCACCTGGGATTAGCTCTTTGGGCACAGGCAGAACAAGAGATGCAGCAATTAAAGCCACTGGTCTAATGACAGCCATGACTTGCCCTCGTGCAGGCCCTGCTCAGCCTTTTATTTTTTGTGGCAGCTCTGCAGGTTTTCTGTCTCTTTATCCCACTTTGATCATCAGCCAGGGAGAAGAAAACGAGGCTGATTTTGGTCTCAGTCCACCCATAGTGGTCCAGGCCTGACCTTGCCTCCTGTGCTGGGGGAGCCCGAGGCTCGGGAGGGGTGTCAGGGATGGGGGAGAGAACGCACGGGAATGATTCGGTGCTGGAGGAAAAGCTCCTTCGTGAGATGCTTCTGGAGATCAGCCCGTTTGGTTTATCCACTGGGGCGTGGGGAGGGGGTTTGCTGGCAGCGTGTAAGTACCTGCAGAGGAGAATGTATTAAGCACTAAAGAGCTTTTTGATTTCATACAGAAAAGCGTAAGAGGAATCGATGGCTGGACACCAAATCCAGCCCCAGCAGCACCAAGGTGCGTTTCTTAACGGAGAGGATGGGTAAAAAGTGGCTGTGACTCAGAAGCCTGCAGGTTTTTTAACTCTGCTCTGCTCCAGACAGCTGTGACGACTCAGGACAAGTTACTTACCCTCTTAGCACAGCCCAGTCCCTTCTGCTGGGCAAAGCGTTTACCCGGCAGGGTTAAATGGATCAGCGTGGCAAACCCACAGCTGCCATGGAGTTAATTATTCCCTCGGATCCCAAGAGGCTTCCATCCCCGAGTCCTGTCTCCTCGATGGATGCTGCAGTCCTGGGTATGGGGGCCTGTCCTGCCCCGTGCCCTTCCAAGCAGCTCCTGTTCTAGGAGCTCGATGCCACCCCTGTCTCTGCAAATGTCCTGGAGATGGGATCTGGCTGAACTCGTAGCATTTTTTGCATTTCACAGAAAACAGGTTTGGTTTTTTCATTGTTGGGTTTTTTCTCTCTTTTTCTTTTTTTCCCCCTTTTTTTTGAAGTCTGAAACAAGCTCTGCTGTAGAGCTTCAGCTTCTCAGACATCACCTTGTCTCTGGCTCCTTCCGGCTTGCTGGCGAGATCTGCAGCGCAGCAAAGCCTCTCCCCACTGCACCCCTGTCTTGGGGAGCAAACCCAAATAAAGCAAAGAGCAGGACTTGGAGAACCCTCTGACTAGGTCGGAGATGGCTCCGACCCCTGTGCCAGCTTCTCAGGACTTTCCTTTCCAGCTCAAGCCAGCAGCTGGGACCGGGGGTAGAGGTGGAGGGGACCCAGCAGCATCTTCGGGGCGGTCACGGGTGCTGGGGTTTCGATGTGCCCTGCAAAGGGCTCGATCCTGCCTAGGGCTCGATCCTGCCTGCGGCTCCCAGGTGATGCTGCTGCGACGAGGAAAACAGACAGATGGAGACGGCGGGGGTTCTCCAAGAAAAGAGCAGCCGGGTGGCAAGCTGCAGGGAGCCTCCTCTGCTGCCGCTGCGAGCCGCGCTGGGTCAGTGCTCGGGTGGGTCGGAGCTGCCCCGGCAGCCGCAGCCTCCAAAGAGTGGTCCCTCCAAAGAGCCGGGAGATGAAGGTGCCCTTAGCATCCTTTTGTCTCTAGAAGCAGGCTCCAGATTCACCTCCAGGTCAGGGTTTGCCTCGCAGACCTCTCCCCTTACAAAAGCTTACAGAGCCCAAATGTGATGTGCGGGAGGCTGAGGGAATAGGAGAGGCTGTGCAGGGCCAGGGCAAACATCTGTCTGTCCCGGTGCGCTGTCCCCAGCGGCGGAAAGGGAGCAGGGTCGCTTCCCGGGACGATGCTTTGCAAAATCCTGCTGTTAACGGGCTCCGTGCCTCCCCGAAACACAGGTGGTATCTCAGCGGTCTCACGGTGGGATTTCCCTGCACAGAGGCTTGGGAAACATCTGGATGAGACCCGGCTCTGCTCAGTGTTAATAAATTACAGAAATAAGTGGCTGCACTCGTTTATGTTTTCCATGCTCAGCACCAGGCAGTGCTGTTGGCTCAGGGGCTCAGCTCCACTTGGATCTGGGGCTCACTCCAAATTACACTCGTGTGAATATTGCCCAGATTGCCTTGAGGTTACACCAAGGCTGGAAAAGATCAAAACAGGTCTCTGGGCTGAGGCAGCCCAAGCTTGACCCACATAGAGAGGTGGTGGTGCTGGTGACGGTCCCTGGATGGGCTGGATTCCCAGCAGCAGGACCTGGCTCAGCATCCGCTGCTTTGCGAGATGGATTTTTCCTTCTTGATCCCGTGGGTTTGGAAAGGAACCACAGCAAGAGAGGCACAACCTGTGAAATCAAGCAGGAAAAGCACTGCTGCTGCACTTGCTCATTAATCACAATTTTGGCTCCTCTGTGAGGCTCGGTGGCTGCCCAGCCCTGGGGGCTCTGGCTCTGCCAGGAAGGCTGGGGGTCAATAACTGCAGCCGTGGGGCTGTGTCCTCTCCTTAACCCTCTGCTCAGCACCGGCCCCAGGAGATTCAACTTGTAAAATCAGGGCTGTTTGATGAAGCAAAAGGCCATTTCTCCTTTCCTGGGCAGCATTGCACAGTGGTGGCTGCCCAGAGTCAGATCCCACTGTCCCCTGCCCCTGTGGGTGCTGATGGCATCCCCATTTCCGAGGCTTTTGGACAGGCTGACAGCTGGGGCAGGCACGCAGTGTTTGGTTTTGACACCCTGCCCCCTTTGCAGAGCTGCAGAACCCTGTCACCCCTTTTGCAGGTGCCGACCGTCATCTCCCCACCCCGACAGACCTCCCTGGGCAGAGCTGGGACCACCCAAAGCCCACGGGGCAACCTCTGCATGTTCCCAAGCCTTGCGCAGGCAGAGGGTGGCTGCTTCAGGAAGTTGCATAAATCAAGTGGTCTTGGGGCTGCTCCGCTTTCTGCCCGGGGCAAACAGCCTCCCCAGAGCCATTTGCCAGCCAGGGGTTGCTGGAGCCTGAGAAGCTGCTCTGCACCCCGGCTGCACAGAGGATCCAGCCTTACGGGCTGTATTTCTTGCAGGTTTGCAAGCTCTGCTGCAGTTCTGCCAGCACTTGCCAGTCCCAGCAGGCAGCTCTGTGGAACCGCGTTGGAAATGCCGGCTTTTGGGAAAACCAGCCCCAGGCGATGGGAAAACCAGCCCCAGGCGATGGGAAAACCAGCCCCAGGGGAGCGCGTTCAGGCAGCAATGGAAACCCAGCACCCTGGTGAAGGGGGGCCCGGGGAAGCTGTACGAAGGCTGCTCCTGCAGCACGGGCAGGAGCTGCCTCATCACCCGTGAAGCCCTGAAGGGCAGACGTAGCCCTGGCTCGGCCGGACAGACAGCCCCTGCTCAAAACAGCCTCCTGAGGCTCAGCAGCCTGCGTGGCGGAGAGGGCAGGGACTGCCTGGTTAGGCTTGTGCCAGGTGGGTTTTTGGATTTAAATCTCCTTGGCCAATACTGCGAGCTCTGGCTGCGACTGAGGAAGGGATGCAGCAAAAGAAACTGTCCCCACTGGTTTCCTGAGCACATCCCATCAACAGGGACAGGCCAGCACCTTGATACAGCCACCTCCCCTTGTGCCAGTGTGAGCACTCTGGGGCCGAATCACACCAGAGACCCCCCCCAGGATGGAAAAATTACCATTTGCTTTTCTTATCAAGGTTGGACTCACCAGCTAACTGCTGCTTTTTCCTTTCCTGGGAGTTTCAAGCTTCTTCAGACCACCGATGGGCTTGTCCTCGCCCTGGAGAGCTCCGTGCTCTGCAGCGAGGCGCAGAGAGGACACGGGCTGCGTCTTGCTGAGCGCCCCGGCCCAGGCGCTGCAGGGGGTGGTTGGCTCACGGGGAAAGCATCCTTCCCGTACAATCCCCTTCACCCTGCTGACACCCGGGGCACGCGAGTTATTTTCATCCCTTCAGCAGCTGCAGGAAGACCCCTTTGCTCCTGCCTCTGTTAAGGAGGGAGGCAGCTGCAGGCAGCTTTGCGGAGGGCTGGAAAATCCCCTGGCTGGGCCATCCCAGCTCTGACACCAGACATCCCTGGGCAGGAGGGGGCTGCCTGTGTGCAGAACCCATCCATCCACCGAAACACTCTCCAGAGACTCCACATTCCCTCTCTGCCCCACTCCAGGGGAGATCTGCTCAGATAAAGGCAGTTCTCTGATGAGGTAGGTGCTGAGCAGGGTGTCTCGGTGCTCGTCCTACAGCCCAGAAAGACCTGGGCTCACACCAAGACACAACAGCTCTGTGACAGCGCTGAGTGATGCAGGTGTCACTCTCTGGTTCCCATGCTGCAGGGCACATCTGTCCAACTGTCACTGTCCCTACCAGCGAGGACTGACACACTGCGTGTGACCAGGAACAGCAGGATCCTCCTGCCCAGGAGATGGGATCAGCACTGCCTCGGGGGCTTGGTTCAGGGGTTACACGTCGCACCCGGGCTGCTCACAGCTGAAGTGAGCAGGACGGCTTGAGGAGAGCTTTGCTCTTCAGGGGGGCAGGATTGCCCTGTTTCTCCTGCATCCCTTGGAGATGATGAATCCCCTTGAGATGATGAATCCCCAGCTGGACCCACACCTCCGGGGCTGCCTGGACCCCCACGTGCCAAAGCGGAGCTGGTTTCTCTCCACCCACCCCCAGCACTTCCTCCTCCAGCTCAGGCGCTGGGATCTCTGCCATTTCCCTTGGCGAGTGCACGGAGCAGAGGCTTTTTTTCCCCCCATTCAGGCTGACAACTGGGCCTCAGCATCAGCTGCTTGTTGCTCAGCATCAGCCTTTCAGCAAACAGCAGGTGCAAGCGGTGCGACCCCGGGCTGCGCTACAGTAATCCCTGCTCCCCCCCGGGCCCCCCTCGCACAATATTGGCCCCTCGGCTCAAGAATGTTTTTGTCTCCCCTACACAGTTGCGAATTCTTTTATAGATTGAAAAGAAATCTCTTTCTAATCTTCCCGGCCAGGCATGGCGGGTGGAGGGCGGGTGCCTCACTGCGCGGGGAGCGTGGCCCAGCACCGCCGTGCCAGGGGATCCGTGCCCTCCTTGCCAGCTGCCACCGGCTGAGCTGCTGCCAGCACGGGCAGCACGACAGGGATCGTGCCCCTCTGTCTGCATCATTGCCCCCTCTGCCTGTATCGTGCCCCTCTACCTGCATCGTTACCGCCCCTGCCTGCATCCTTACCGCCCCTGCCTGCATCCTTGCCCCCTCTGCCTGCATCCTTGCCCCCTCTGCC
>JANVCC010000266.1:744080-779210 GCA_025345505.1 Todiramphus chloris collaris | reverse complement strand
CATCCTTGCCCCCTCTGCCTGCATCCTTGCCCCCTCTGCCTGCATCCGCGGCAGCCGGAGGGGAGGCTGCACGGGCTCTCACCGCTGCCCTGGCCCCGAAACCGGCTCACCCTGGTGTGGGAAAGAGGGAGGTGGCACAGCAGCAGGGCTCTGCTCTGGCACCCGCGTTTCGCTGCAGCGAGCTCTGCCAGGAGCCCCAGGGACAGAGAGAGCAGCGAGAGCCCGAAGGAGCAAAGCTGTTGAATTGCGCAGGGTTGCGGGTGGGGGGGCAGGAGCCGGGGGGATGCTCGGGAGCAGGGATGGAGCAACGTGCTGAGCGATGCTCAGGCAGCATCGCGGGGCTTGGCCTCGGCACAGCTCCTCCGTACTCCGCAAACAAGCCTCGGTGACGCTTTCGTTATGTGTCAGCACCCGCTCCTGAAACTGCACAGCAAAGCCTGGCACGGGAGGGGACCGTCGGGTAACCAAAGCCTCCCGCCCCGTCCTGCACCAGCCCCACGGGCAAGAAACCGCAGCCTCGGTGCCACCCGTGCCCCGCGGCTGCAGGGCCCGGGGACGGAGCGGGGGGCACGGGGGCTCTCGGGGGAAGCGCTGAGCGGGAGCAGGCGGCCCTACAGCAGCGCAGCAGCCTGGGAATCCCATCTGGCAGCCCCAGCGTTTTAGAAGGGGAAGCCAACCACCTCGCACAGGTTCCTGCTGGGAAGCGGGGGCAACCACTGCCCTGCACCAGACACTGTTCAAACACGGTCCCTCTCCCACACCCTGACCTCACCCGAGTGGATGAAATTTGCTTTTCAGCCCCAGGCTGTAGCTCCCTGTGCAAATACTCTTCCAGCTAGAGCACAGCTGGCCTCGCTGCAGCCACCCCCTCCGCAGCAGCTTCGACCTCGCAGACCTACTTTAAAACAAAATTCCGTGGTGTGTTTATAAAGTAAACACCACCCTGATGCTGGGGGCATCCCCACAGGCAGGGGGCTCTGTTTGAACACCAGTTTTGGACACGGCTTGAAGGACCCATGGTCCCATCTGCCCCTCAGGAAGCACAAGGCAAGACAGCAGAGATGGTACACAGCCCCTCTTCTCCACTACATCATCTACTTCCATCTTGATGGGAGTTTCTGCATCCAGTATGTTTCAGTACCTGTTCTGGCAGCACCGTAGCTCAGCACAAGCCCCGCTTTTCCAGGACAAGCTGCCTTTTCCTGCAAAGAGCTCTGGAGAAGACTCACGGAGCAAAGAAGCATCGCTTAAGGACACAGAACTTTTCCTCGTGCAAATGCTGTGCTGCTGCCTCCATCTTGATCAGCTCAGTTGTGCGGCTGAGGATCTCAAGGAGAGCAGAGCTGCAGCATCCGGGGCAGGAACCCTGCCCAGGAGGGCACAATCCAGACCTTCCTGCCCTGCCAGGGCCCAAAACAGGTCAAAAAGCTGCTCTCTCTTGTGAAAGCTTTGCCCTCACACACCTACCCCACTGCAGCTGACCAGGATCCTGAGACGAGCACATCTTGGGGTCCAAGCATAGCTGTTTCTCAGCAGAACGCCTTCAGCTGTCAAGTTCACCCATAAGAGACCAAACCAAGGCAGAGCTTTGCTACCTTCACAACACTATGTTCAGACTGTTCTTCCATCAGGTGTTCAACCACAGGGGACAGGCTGCAAAGCAGCTCTGATCACACACAGCCAGAAATACATCACCCGAGCTGGATGCCCCAGGAACCAGCAGCCTCAGCATGGCAGCCCAGGGTGGTTTTTCTTCTTCCAGGAAATCAGTAACCTGCTAACCCTGCAAACCCTTCCCCGCTGCCTCAGGACGGATGCTTTGCACACGCAGAGCAGCTGCAGGAGCACCTCAGAGCTCACCCATCCAGCAGGTCCCGCTGGCTGCAGGCTCTCAGTCCTGCCTTTCCCAGGACAGGCAGCGTTTGTGCATCCCCAGGAAAGTAAGAAACGCTGAGTTATGGACTTGCCTTGCTCAGAATCCCCGTTTTATACAAACTGATAAAATAGGCTCTATGAATATAAATTCCCCCTGCTCTCCCCACCTCCTCTGCTCAGCAGCTGGCCGCAGACAGGACAGGTATCTCGAGAAGCAGGGAAGGTGCAGCACGACCAGCCCTGCCCTGCCAGCAGCCCAAGCCTGCTCAGGCTACAACAATTCCCATTACGAATCGAGGGCAAACACCCTTAGGATCGTGTCCAGAGGTTTTCCCCATGAGCTCTGCTGCTCTCCAGAGGAGGCTGGAAGCACAGCCCAGATGTACCACTGCAAACTGGGTTTTTTTTAAAGCGAGAGTTCGGGGGAAAAGCTGTGGCTGGTAAGGAAGGAGGAGGAACAAGGGAAAGCAACACCGTGCCCATGGCTGCTGCCAGCCCAGATGCTCTGCAGTGGGTACCAGCCAAGGTCTGTGCCTGTCCTCTGCTGGGAAACAGCCCGAGGGGCACAAGCCACCCCACAAAAGCTTATTTTATTAGTGCTGTATAAAGATTAAAACCCTTACCCCCCGAGAAACCCTCCCCAGCTCTTCCTTTCACACCAGAGCAGAGCCTGCTCCGCGTGAGGAACGTCAGCCCCCTCCCAGGCAGCCCGGCAGTGAGATTTGGTTAACATCATGATGACTCTCTCCCTCCACCCTGTCCCGTGATGCGTGAAGATGCTGATTCATTTTACCTTCAACTCCAAGGTGCTGATCAGCTGAGAAAGGGAGGGTGTTATTTGTTCTGTGTATTAAAGATCAGACCTCCCTGCTGGCAAAGGACAGCTTTCAAAATCCCCAGGTCCCTTCCTGCTCAGAAGGCCTATTTTTAACCATCTGAACCTCCCAGCATCCTGGTGTATGTGGCTCTACGCTCGTTAGAGAAGCTCCTCCGGCCAGAGATGGATCATAACACAGTGACTCAGTTCCTATGAGAGCCTTCAAGGAAGCCAGCAGTGATTCATTCCCGTCTTAAGGAGCTGGACGTCAGGCGGGTACCAGGCGAGTTTCCGAGGGGTGCTGCAGAGGCTGGGCCCGTGGCCCCTCTGCCCCTGCAAGAGCTCAGGGCTTTGGGGCTGCCTTGTTGCCCTCCCCCATCCCAGCAGGATCCTGTCCCCCGCAGCTCTGGGGCAAACCCGAAAACTCCTGCCCTGGGCCTTTCATGGGACTGGGCTGCAGCAGTGCAGCAGTTTCAGGATGTGCACATACAGGAGAAGAGGACCTCTGTAATTGTCCGGGGAGAAAATACAAACATCTGGTCGGATAAATACATTCTTTCACCAACGTACCGTAATGCACTCAGTGTTTCACATGTGATACGCGCTTCTCTTGTGCTTCAAGGCTCTTTTCCAAAAGTATTTTCAGGTGCAGCTCAACAAGATCTCGTTGACAGGCCACCTCTGCCACCTCCCTCCAGAGATTAAGGCTGAAAATGGAAGCTTGGGACACTTCCAGAGGGACATCCAGGCACCCCAGCTGCACAAACATGAAGTTTGGGAAGAAGGTGCTGCCACCAGGACTTTAGAAGCCGTTTGTATCTTTGGATAAAGTTTTATGACCTTTATAAACCCTTGGTGACCTACCTGGAGATGCAGGAAAATGACTTTTTTCCTTTGATCTGTGGTATTTTAAAGTTCTGCAGCAGTCTAGTGTCGGCTGGACAGACAGATGTCCGCCACCACCACAAAAATCCACAGACTTTTAGGCTCTTTTTGTTAAAGCTGCTGGGAAGCTGCCCACATGGCAACCCTTTAATGAATTGTTCTGTCCTGTTTACCCCTCTGTGGTGGCCTCGGAAAGGCTGGCAGGACACCGGGCGCTGCCTGCGATGGGAGAGCTGAGCTCCCCTGCGTCCGACACGCACTGAGCAAGCCCCCGACGCCGCTGCGCTCGCCCCGAGCCCCGCGGCCAAGCCGAGGTGGAGTGTGAGTACCTGCTTCTGCCAAAGGAACAGCCTCCAGAGAACACACAAACAACCCAACACGTACCCCAGCCCAAAAGACTCCGCTTCCCCCTGCCTGCTCCGTTCACAGGTGTCACTGCAGGGCTGAGGGCTGAAGGGCTCCCCGGGTGATGGATGGTGGCACCTCTGAAGGAGTGACACGGTGGGAAGCCCTCAGAGCCGGGGCTGCCCCCAAGTGCCTTGGGAAGCAGCAGGAAGAGGAAAGGAGGAGCTGCAAAGAAACCCATCTGGTATTTCAACGAGGTTTTAGGGACTGTCACCTAAAACACTGCTTGTGCTTCGATGATGCTCGAGCGCTCGTGACCGCCACCCTCGCAGTGTGGCTGGCATCGAGTTCCCAAAATGGGAATCATCAATCCCATCGGAAGGTCACCAGGGGAAACGTCACCTTGCAGTGGTAACGTGCTAGATGCTACCTATTCAATGGCACTCAGGAGGTTCTTAAAAGAACAAGAATCGTTCCCTCATTGTCCTCTTTTTGGGGGGCTGACTTTCAGTGGGACACACTGCTGACCAGCCTGCTTCAGTGCCGAGGTGTCCCCTGGAGGAACCTCAGCCCTGGAACGCTGGGAATTAGGATGGCTCACAAACAGGATGAATCAGGATGATCACGAGGAGAGGAAAAACCCTTTTTCTTCCACGCTACCATCCGATTCATCCGGTCAAAGCCCAGCCCAGCAGCATCTGTTCACAGAGCTGGCAGAAGAGAGTCCGCGAGTGACGATCCCAGAAGGACAGGCAGGAAAAAGAAGAATTGTGCGCTCCAGCCCCTGTGATCAAAGGCCTCGTGGTGGTCAGGGTGCTGCATCTCCATGGTGGGCATTACTTAAAAGTGGCATTGAAGGCCCTGCCAATGATCAGCCTGCGCACTTCGCTGGTGCCGGCCCCGATCTCGTAGAGCTTGGCGTCCCGCAGGAAACGCCCCATCGGGTAGTCGTTGATGTAACCGTTCCCACCTGCAAGCAGAAACGAGTCAAAAGTCATTTCTTCTCTCCGGTTTCAGGGGCTGTGGTTGGGATGGGAGAGCTCGTGCACTGCTCCTGGCCCCCCTCCAGCCATCGCTCAAAGGAAAACCTGCCAGCCACTCACCCAGACACTGGATCCCATCCAGAGCCACCTGGGTCGCGCACTCCGCTGAATAGAGGATCACTCCGGCGCAGTCCTGAAGGAGAGGGGGGAAAAGTGTCACCTGCCCATCTCCAAACCCGTGTTGCTGTGACCTTCCCACTACCCTGCAGACATCTGCTAACGAGCCTGAACTACTTGATCCCAAAGGGATGGGGCTCATTCCCCAGTGAGCAATAAGCTGCAGGAGCCTTTCTGTCACTAGAGAGCACTTGTGCCAGGTCTGTGCTTTCCATCACTACAGAGCACTTGTGTCGGGTCTGTAAAGGCCACATGATGACAGAAAAAAAGGGAAGAAAAATAAATAAGAAAACCAGCGCAGCAGGGGAGCTGGTCTCTCAGGAATGCACACCATCCCCACAGGAGAGCAATGCTGAGTTGGGATGCTCTGTGCCCCAGCTGCCAAACCCTCACTGCCCTCCTTTGGTAGAGCAGTGGGGACAGTGCACTGTGGAGGTGACAACGCCTCGAACGACTGCCGCAGCTCCTTCCAACAGCCAGGAGACCGTGGCTGGGCTTCCAACAAACACCTGCTGGTGCTGCTAAAACTGCTGCCTTGTAGAGCAAGGCTTGCTTTCTTGTTGTGGGGGGAAAACCAGCATTTCTGGCTGTGAGGAATCATTTCAACTCCCAGGACAGAACCTCCCGGCCTGGGAGCAAAGGGGGAGGAAACCCCCAGCAGCCCCGGGCGCCTGCTCACCTTTGCATTGAAGTGGCCCTGGTCGCAGGCCTTCGCCACGTTGTAGACGTACTGCCGACAGGCCATCAGCCGGGTGTACATGTCTGCCATCTTGCCCTGCATGAGCTGCGTGTCACGGCGGAGGAGAGAGAGGTTAACGTGGGGAGGGGCACGGGGGGGTCACCCATTCTCCAAGCTATCCCCGAGGAACCAGGCAAACGAGGAGACGCGGGGTTGCGGTGACAGCGGCGAGGAGCTGGAGGTTCTGCCAGCCCAGACTCCGCTGTTGGCTGCAGTCCCTCACCCACCAGCACCGGCCTCAGAGACCCCTTCATCCTCCCACCACATCCTTACACCTCGCAGCACCAACTCCAGGCAACCTTTTCTCCGCGAAGCCCTCCCGCACCAGAGCTTTTTGCTTTCTCCGTTTTAAAGAGAAAAAGCAAGACAACAAAAATTCCCCGATTCCTTTTCTGCCTTACCTGGAAGTGGCCAATTTTCTGTCCAAATGCTTCTCTCACGTGCAGGTATGGAATTGCATGGTCAAGAACAGCTTGCATGATCCTGAAAAAAAAAAAAAAGCACAGATATGCAAGAAAAGGAAACAGAACTATTAGGGAATACAAATTAAACCTTGGAAGTGCAACCTAAGGCAAAAAGGTTCTCAGCCCTAAAATGATACGCTGCTCTCTTCCTCTGTTTCCACTCAAACAATGCTAAGAATAAAATCCAAAGGTCCCATTTTTCCTCCCCAGTGCTCTACGTGCTGCTCATTTGGGACATCTTGTGGTAGGGTTTAAGAGTCTTGAATTCAGGAGAGTTGAAGAGGTTTCTTACAAGAGCAGCCAGGATGGTTTGTGCTGCCTTGCACGTCCAGAGGCCACCAGCTCACGGAGACCTAGCCAATGCCATCACAAAATGTAGGCAAGAAAAAGAAGGGTAAAAAAAGTCCTCCTCCTGCTGTGTGGAAGATGGTCTCTCCACATGAGGATTAGTACCGAGAGACCACTTGGGAGGACAAAAGGACTGCAGGGTAAAAACAGTTACTGGTGAGCTTAAGGACTGGATAAATGAAGAACAGCCACTTTACCCAGCCCAGTGCTGCTTCCTTGTGAGTCTGGAGAGTGGTTTAGATTTTAAGGAGTCAGTAACACAGATGAGGTGGCTGCTCCCAGAGTAATACACGCTGGAGGGATACACAAGCCAGCAACCAAGGACCAAGGCCACCACCAGAAATGTTTACATCAAGACTGGTACTTTCAAAAGCCTGCTCTGGAGGGCCTGCTGCCTGTGCTACACGGCAAGGCAGAGATCAGCAAACTTGCTTTCTGGCGTTGCTTCGTCTATCCCTTGCCCCTGAGTGGGTGTTCCACACTGATGCATGAGGAGAAGTAGAGGAAAAGGTGGAGCACCTGCAGAGCAGCGAGCCGAGTCCTCTCCAGCAGACCCTCATTGGAGCCACCAGCAGCTACAACAGAGCTGAAGTACCAGCAGCTGAGGGATCTCCCTGTTCCTGCCTCCTCTGCAGCTTCCTTCCTTCCTCCAGCTCTGACCCAGCCTTTCCTCTCTGCTCAGAAGCTGCCCCAGGATCTCAGTTCTCCATCCAAGATGCATCCTACTGAGAGCTGCAACCCCAGCTGGAGACCCAACTGGGCGAGGTGATCGTGAGGGACCCTTCTGGCCTTACAGCCTATGAAAGATCACAAACCCTTACCCCAGTGGCCCCCCAGACAGCACGAGTCTCTCCAGGTCCAATCCACTCATCAGAACGTAGACACCTTTGCTCAGCGCCCCCAAGACATTTTGAGCTGCAAGTCAACAAAGGAAAAGTGATTTACTTCTGTGCCAGCCTGAGACAAAGGGAGGCATGTTCTCGCTGGGGAGAGCATTGAAGCTCTCAGTCTCCTGCACCTTTCTTTTTGTCTTGAGACACAAGCATGCGGGATGAGCTAGATGGGTGCTGAGGTTTGACAGACACACTCACTACCACCAAGATGCCTTCTGAATGCAGCCAAAGCCAAAAAGGAAAAGGCAGAGAAGGGTTATAAAGTACGCCTACAGTCACTGCTGTCCTCCTGCCTGTTTGCTGGAGAGCAAGATGCTCTCCAGAGACCTTTCAGCTCAGCATTTCGACCAACAACAACAGGAGACTTACTATCCTGGAAGGACAAACCAGGAGCCTCCTTCAACATCCCATTCATTTGTACCTAACTCAAACCAGCAGCACTGGCACCTGGTGTCTGCCAGGAATGCAAACCCTATGTGCCAGGCTGGGGTCAGCTCTCCGGGCCAGGAAGCAAAGCTCGCACAGGCACGTGCTCACACTCACCGCTCCTCGCACGTTGGAGCGATCACGTACCAGTCTTCTGAGACTGGAGAACACAGTCACTGTCCCTCCCTTCCGTGAGGGGGGCTGAACAGAACACTGCAGTTGTTCTGAACAAACGTTTTAAAAAGGCAAGTATTATCTCTGTGAAAATGGAACCGGAAAATATCCACGTGGGACAAAGGACTGAGATAAACCTGAGAAACCATTTCACTTTGGGACTGTCTTAACTCACGTGCCGATGTCAACAAGTGTAAAAAGAGAAGCAGGAACAAAAGGCTCAGCTCAGCAAAGCTGTACTCGGACCATCAGGAGAGAACTTAAAGCCGAACAACTGTGCTTTGTAGATGGACAGAGATTACCCACTGATCACACCATGCAGGAGAGCTGACATACGCTCCAGGCTTTGATCACAAGAGATCTGAGAGGCGTGATATGCAAAGTGAAAATGAGACGGGACACGGCCACATGCAGATGGTCTCCTGAAATAAATAATCTGGTTTTCAGCGGCAGAAGCTCCTGGGCTGCATTGTCTCCTGCTGCCTGAAAGGCTTGTTGATGTAGCAGCCTCTGCAGGGCCATCCTCATGGTACTGGAGCTGGAACGAGGAAGCAGCAGAACGAAGCTTGGCCTTCAGAGAAAAAGCTCAGAAGCCCGACAGACATGGAAGAAAAACACTAATAGCAAACAGTACTTTGAAGAACAGAACACAAACGCCAGCATCAGTAACAATAAAGTGAATCGCAGCGCTAGTGAACATCTTGATCTGGGAAAAAGATCCTGCAGACAGATGAAGTGGCATCAGACTGGCCCAGCTCCCGAGGCAGAAGATCAGAAGCGGCTTTAGCGGCCAGAGCGCGAGGCGTGTTGACTTCCAGCGCTGCGGTGATGCGCTTCTCCCAGGTACCAGGAAATGGAAATCCCGTTGCCATGAGAACTTGCTGCTCTGCACAGATGATTACCCCGGAGATGGTCTGAAGTCTGGGGCATTGGCCTCTCTGATTTCAGATCCAATAACTTGGGATCCAGTAAAGTTAGAAATGTCAGATTTCAGCTGAAACTCTTCCAGCAAAGCAGCTTCTGGCAGCGTGTGGGGAGCAGGAGAGCTGCTTGCTCTGCAGACACGCAACTAGGATTTTCCTCAGTTCAGAGAAGGCATCTCTTCCACTGGCTATACAGAGGCAGTCATTTTTCTACCAACAAAACCAGCCACTGGAGTAAGAAAACCAGCCATTGCAGTGGCCCCTGCGGTAATAACTGATGGGGGAAAGAAAGGATGTCTATTTGTAGGACCTGATCCCAAAAGAACTTGGACATGTTACAGACAAACCAAAAGCCTGTTGGATAGTTGCCAGTGATTTGGGACTAAAAAAAAAAAAACCCCAAACACAACCTTCCAGGCAAATAAGCTCTCCTGCATCAAGGACGGGGAGCTCGTTTCTCTGGAAGCCTCAGCTCTGAAGAAGCAGCAGTTGAGAGTTAGGTCCGCGAGGGTGAAACGGGAGTGACCGAGCAATGAATGTGCTCATTCACCGCAAGCCAGCAGGTTGCACTTTTCCAGTTCCACCAGCTCTCCTGTGAGGCTGCCAAAGAGCAGATAGTCATCTGCAAAGCCCTCTAGGTCTGAACATGCCGGTAATTAGTGATCTCATTTATCTGATCGAGATGACAGGAAAGCACCACCTGCACACTGCCACGAGCTGAGCCCAACTCACCGGGGATCTTGCAGTCTTCAAAGATCAGTTCACATGTATTAGACCCTCTCATCCCCAGCTTATCAAGCTTCTGGGCTGTGCTGAAACCTGGCATTCCCTGCAAGGGCAAGACAGTCAAAATGCATTTCAAATCTCAGTTCTGACAGGCTACATAAAAATCACTAGAGCCCTGTGACATTTCCCCGCCCACATAAACAGGCACAGGGTACCAGAAGGGAGCCAAAGTGAACTGCCCTCTCTGGGAACAAGAGCAGGTCTGGGTGCAAGTGCAGAGGAAGAAAATGAGCAGAGAAACGTGCACATGGTGGGCACACATGCATCCATTTCCCAACACACAGAAAGATTCAAGAAATACATTATTTGGACAGCTGCCAACACTGATGCTCTCCTAGAGCAAGGGCTGAAAGTTTTGCTGGTAACTGAACTATGCAATTCACCAAGTCAGGGTAAGTCCATCAGAAGGTTTACTGATATCTGAGATTTTAGACTTCCAGCACCACTTATTTTACTAGAGCTTCCCGTCTTCCTTGTACTGACAGACGTGCTGAGCATAGCCTCAGACAAATGAAAGGGAAAAAACCCAACCCAGCAGATTCCCGTTTTCCAAGGGATCCCTGTTGAACAACCTGCTTCTGCTCCCTTTGGTCTGCTCTGAGTGTTGGGGTCACTTCAGGGTTCCAAAGGGGCAGTGCAAGAAAACAGGGAGAAGAAATGAATAGAGCTACTTTAATATCTTGGGGTTTTTAAAAAACAAAACCAAACCAAAACCACACAGAGTTTGGTAATGGGATAGTAGGACATATTTACAAGGCCTCCAACATCTCTGACAATTTTTGTCAAGAAACAAGCCTTTTTATATGAGAATCTCACGCATTCTCTCATTTCTTTCTCCAGACTGGTTACATGCTTGGATAGCAAACCCAGGAGCACAGTGTGTCACTGGGGCAGAGGGGTAGCTTCAAGGGTTTATCAAATGCAGGCAGAGCATAGCTTGTCTTTGAGCAAGGGGCTGACAGTTCTATGAAGAAAACTAGCAGGCTTCTAAATGAGGGTGAAGGAGTTGGCTTTAAAAACCAAACTGCAATAAGCTTGTGAGAATTAGTGAACCTACCCTCTCCACGATGAATGCAGTGATCCCTCGGGAGGCTGGAACAGCATTGACATCTGTTTTGGCATAAATGATGAGAACGTCCGCATCCGGCCCATTGGTGATCCAAAATTTGTTGCCATTCAAAACAAAGTAGTCTCCTAGGAGCAAAGAGCTGCCATCAGTTAGCTCACAACAGAGCAACACCTCTATCCTCACTCTGTTTCAAAACAGGCTTCCAAGAATGCTCTGCAAGACCCCCACAAACAGCAGGCACAAACCCTTCCCAGGCTCAAGAAAACTCATTTTCCTTCATTTCTGGAGTCTAAAGAAGTTCAACAAACGTCTGACAAACGAAGGCACACCTACCACTGGTTTCACCTTACCACCAACCTCCACCACCACAATCGGAAGTCCACTTTTAGACCTTCAAGCATCCACCCTGTGACTTCACTGCTTGGCTTTACCCCACACTGAACCTCCTGCAAACGTGGCCTGGCAGACTTGAGACTAAGCACCATACCTCTGTGGTTTAGGGGAGGTCAGTCTAAATTTACAGGAGGAATTACTTAGGGCAGCTCCCTATCCGGGAGGCGCACGACAGGCTTTACCTTTCTTATCTGCTCTCAGCTTCATGGACACAACGTCAGACCCAGAATTGGGTTCACTCATCGCTAGGGCTCCAATGTGCTCCCCGCTGATTAGCTGGAAGAAAGGGCAAACATGAGAAAGGGAGGAAAACCAGCAGCATTGTTTCTGTCCCTTCTTTAGCCCGTCTTCCTTTTTTTCCCTGCACTGATTTTTTTCCTTCCACAGTAGCTGTTCTACACAGGAACCGCAGACAAGAGCCGCTGTTCCCGGCAGAGTCCTAGCAGAGAGCAAGTCGTGCTGCTGTGCCGAAGGAACGGAACCAAATGCAGTGGGATGAGCAGGATGGCCCAGTTCCTGCCCGAGGCAGGAGAGTTCAGCCTTGCTTCGAAAGCCCCAGCCCCGGGAAGGTGCCGGCAGAACGGTGCTGGCGGCCGTACACCGGCTCCCGTCCTGCGCTTTGGGACGACCCTTCCCCATAAACAGGAGCTGGCAAACACAAAGGGGATGAAAGGTGATCACAAAGTTCAGAGCAATGTCCTCAGGGCCCGGTGCCCCCGCGCAGCAGCAGCAGCTGGACAGCCTCCTTCTGCGCCTGCACGTACCAGGCTCTGGCATGGCTGTCGCTTCCTCTGCACTGCTCCTTTCATCCTGCCCTTTTCTCCTCACTTCCCCCCCTGCCCCCTGTGTACTTTTATCAGTCTTCTCCTCCTTTTGATCTTCGTTTATTAAAAGCAGACTCGATGCTGAAGAGACATGCTCAGCCAGTTGAATCCATCAGCATTTCTGCAGAAGGCTTCGCCATCAGCTCAGCGCTGGTTAAGTACGGTTACGCGCTCTGTCCTGAACCAAGGCAAGGAAGGACTAAAGGGACTGCACATCTCAGTGCCAGGCATTAAAACCCACCCGAGCAGCGGCGAGCACAACCCAGGGCTACGTACCAGCAGGCTGCACAGTGCTTTGAGGAAGGGACACTGTACTTTGCATGTGGCTTACATCAGGTTTCTTGCACCGATAATCTCAGTAGCTGGGGTTTGATGTGCTAGTTCAGTTTTGGTGTGCATTTAAGTACTGAGATTTGTCTAGCAGGCTTTTGAGTCACGAACATCAGTGCCCCAAACGATGAAGAAGTTTCACGTGCAGTTTTTCAGCAGAGGCCAACCAAGAGTTTGGGCAGTGAGAGACAGCAAGTATGAAATAGGAAGCCGTGACTTTCACTGAGAGTTCTCAAAACAATTTTGGAAGCTGGAATAATATCATGTAGTGTCACCTGAAAGCTTTATTTAGTAACACAGCTCCAGAAAGCTGGACTGTCCTGCCTACAGACATGGCCAGGGGCACAGGCTGAGGTCAATTAATAAGACAAAAGTTAGCAGAGGAGGGCAAGCTTGGCAAGTACAGTATTTTCTAACATTGGGCGACTGAAATCAGCTAGTGCTTCAAGTGGTATCCACTCATCCTCACACAGAGCCCAAGCCCAAAAGCTTTGCAGTCTCTTCTGGCAACATACCTTGGGCAAGTACTTGTTCTTCTGGGCCTCGTTGCCGTTACGCACCAGCTGGTTGATGCAGAGGTTGGAGTGAGCACCGTAACTAAGCCCAACGGCTGCTGACGCACGAGAGATTTCCTCCATCACCAGCACGTGGTCCAGATACCCCAAACCAGATCCACCATATTCCGCTGGAAAGAGAAGAGAATCCTCCCGTTAGCCACCACGGCCTGTGTCAGACAGGCACAACACCCTGGGATGGGCTCTATCCTGGAGGAGATCTCAAGCACTTACAGGACAGCTTGCACTGTCCCTAAGCTGGGCACCTCTGGCTTTCCCCATCCTCTCTGTATTTCAGTTTTCTTACCTTACAGGCCCAGTGATGTTACTTCTTCAGCATAACTTACTTGTACGACATAGTTTTATCCATATAACATGCATAAGGGTACATCTAAACCATGCTGCTGACACTTGCACAATAGGGTGCCCTTGTCAAGCATCTACAAGTGTAACCTTAATATTAATCACAAAGATTAAATCACCAAGTGGCACTGGTATTAGGTGAGAGGACAAAGGAATGCAGGCAAAGTCTGTAAAATCCACGCATGTTTGTCACGACAAGGACTCCTAAAACAAGTGAGGAATCCTCAAACTGCTTGAAAAAGTGGGCCACTAGGCACCTTTCTAAGTCCACCAGTGTGCAGGAGATGGGTGGCCAATTCAGGATGGAAGCGATCCAGAAACACAACAGCTGTAATTCACCAGGGGCAAGACCGTGGGTTTCAAGAGAGGGCGAGGTGAAGACAGAGCAGCACGGTCATTGTAACTGGGAGTTCTAGCTAGGCACGCTGAGCTGAGGCTAAAACGGGGGGGGAAGATGAGAGGCAAACAGTAGAACAGGGGGAGAGAGAGAGAGAGAGAGAGAGAGAGAAGGCAAAAAAAAAGGGAAGGCTGAGAAGTGCATAATGGCCTTGAGCAGCTGACAGCCTACAGAAATATATACATAGATACACCTACACACGTGTTTACAGACACACAGATACAGTCACATCCCAACGTAAAAAGCTTTGTTCTACAGGCGAGAGGCAAGTGATTGTTCTGCTAAGAGAAGAACTACATCAGGGGGATGTAAATGCTGCAAAGCAGTCAGGGAGTGATCCAGGAGCACTTACCTGTCACCAGCACGAGCGCTGCAAGTGAGTGGCAACAACGGTGAGAGCAGATACGTCTGTACGCTCAGGGAGCCCATAGCCTGGGCTCCAAGAGGGCTACTGCCCCTGCATCAGCAAACCAACACCAGGGCCACTGCCATTAGATGCACCCTTTGCCCCCCTGTGTCACTTATTCCGATTCCTGTCTCTGTCTGCAGGGATCTTTACCCCCTGCAGCCACCTCTCTCTACCACAAACCACAGCTCTGGGGGTCACTGCCAATATCTTAAAGAAAAAACCAATACCACAGGTTTATTGATTTCTCATCTATGCCAAAACAAGAGAGTCTTGTGTTGGTTCCTCTAGAATGGTTTTGGTGCTATTGCCTCGAGGAAGGAAAGGTAAGTGCCTGCTGCAAGCCGGAGAGGCCCGTGATGGCTTTGTGCTGCAAGAGGTACAAGAAAATAACGCTGCTGGACAGCCCCTCGTGCAGTACAAGCCGTGGGGAGATACAGAACAATGCTGCCTGTTCAGCACTGCCCTGGGCATGTGACACGTCTGCATTGCTGCTCCGTGGTAGCTACATATTTCCATTTCTTAACTTAGCTCTTTAGAAAATAAATGGGAAATTACAAACCAAGATCGTTTTCTGCGTTTGAAGAAGACAGCAGAAAGCAGCGTTGTTTAAAATGCTCCCTTAACAGGCTCGACCCACCAGTGCCCAAGCACACCTTTTAACTGAGTGTGCGTCCTGCTAACCTTTCACATCACCTTCACATCCTAAATCCTGCAGCAAAAATAAAGAAACTGCACAGAGCTACGCAACCAAAAATAAGGCAAAAAGTTCTGGGCATCGGGAGGGTTTCAGAGGCAAATCTTTGAGGAAATCTAAAAGGACAGGACTCACGAGGGGATGGCTTATTTATAGTGTGGGAAACTGCCGTAAGCCTCGGGCACAACATCAAAGAAGAAAGAAGGTAAGAGTGAGAAAAAACAGGAGCAGCAGTAAATTGGGAAGAGTAGAGAGAAAGAAAGCAGAAATACGGACTCTTTCAAGCGGACTCAGCGCCGCTGAAAGGAACGCAGAGGCTTTATTTGGAGGCATTGCTATTCAGCCTGCTCTGCGGCAGCCTTTGCACACACGCATCTAGAAACACAGACTTTACGACGGGGAAATAAAGGCCCCATTGGCTGCCTTTCTCCACTAAGGGCTTCTCCTCATTACACTGCGTTAGTGCATTCAGCACGGCCACGGCAGCCTCAGTCATCTACAGCGTTAATCAAAACACTTTTCAGCTAACCTGGACGAGGCTGAATGAGATTTACCCTGATTTCTTTCTGACTGGTTGGATGTGGTCAGCTCTCCATTAGTTATCTCAGCTTTTCACAGCAGTGTTTGACACCCTCTAACTTCTCCCATTACAGATGGATGTTTGTTCTGGGATACTTTTATCTAGAGACCCCGCTCTTCAACACTTGCGGCAAACGCTTCACATTGGAGGAGCACAAAAAAATGTTCGAGTTGCATATGTTGCATCTGGAGAAACCATTTCTGAACGGTACCTTGAAACAGTAAGATGCATTTTGTAATCATCCAGAAGTCTAAGGAGGAAAAAGGATTCCGAGTCGGTGAGAAATAAAAAAAGCTTCCAAAGAGACTCTGTAGAAAACACGAAGCCAGGAGCTTCCCGACAAAACGGATGTCATGTCACAGACAGGGCTGTTCTGAACTGGAAGGGGTGAGTTTAAGAACTCTCTCTTGTTTGAAGAATCACCCACCAGAAGGTAGAAGGTGGGAACAGACTTACCAGGAGCCGTGATCCCCAGAACTCCCATTTCCCCAAGTTTCTTCCAGAACTCCTACAAATAGAGAACAAGCAATCAGTCCAGACTCAGAGTCGGGACACCAGCACAAGAAGTTTTCTCAGGTATCTCACCAGAGACACAATTGACCTCATTCTTGGGGGATCTCAGAGATAAATACATTGCTACCCATTCCTCCTGCAGCAGCAGCTCCATCCTTCAGACTAAGAACCAGACAGACTCAAGGACGTTAGGTATGCTACACACAGGGGCAGTCTGTTGAACTCGGGGAAAATTTACAGCCTAAATTTATCTGGAAGGATGGGTCCTGGGATTATCTCCTTGCCCAGTTTAAGGAGAATTTTTATGAATTAAAGCCTCCTATTAATTTAAAAAACTGCACTTTCCTATCACTTGATAAAAATTTAGAATGTTATGGCTGAAGTTTATGCTTGCCTTACCTCACACATCCTTGCCACTGTTTGCTACAAAGTTCACCTGCTTGAGGACAAACTGCCCTCTGGACTGCCACCATCTCCCTTTGCCTGTCACCCGGCTCTGTCGCCACAGGATTCGCGGCACAGAGCTGCTGGCTGACTGGAGACACACGTCAGCTGTGTCTGGCACACGGTGTCACACAGAAAGGGAAGCCACGACATCAGGCAGCAGCAAAGGGTGCACCAGGGGGGACCACACGTTCACCTCTCCACGGCTGCTTCGGGCTGCAGCCTCTCCTCCACTACATGGACAGGCAGGTGAGTGCTTGTCACATAGCCCCAGCATCCAGCGAGAAGATAATTATCAAGGAACAGTCTCCAGAGACTTCAAAAAGTATTATTTGATAGCTCTGGCTGACATCTGGTGCACCAGACTAAATTTATACACTTAACTTCAAAGCTGAGCCTATATCCCTGAAAATGTCAACATCAGAGCTCAGGGAAATCCTGGCAGATGTTCTGAGCTTTTTAAGTCTTGTGGAGCTTATGAAAACCAATACTTAGATCTCTCATTTTCATCAATCAAACCATCCCGCTGCACTGAGCTTGTTGGTTTTATTAGGAAGGCGAGGTTCAGCTCGACAGTCAAACAACTCTACATTTCAGCATTTGCACACAACGTTTTCACAGCGATTTTGAGAGGAAACTCAGATGTCCAAGAAAGGGTCCTAGCTAGGAGGACACAAAGCACACATTGGAGACGAGTCTGAGCAGGGCCAAGCAGAAATACCACAATAAGAATCGAAACAAGAGCACTATCATTTTTTTTTCCCCCCTTTTTTTTGTTGTTCTTTGCATTCTGGCTGGGTTCTGCCCCAGGTTGCTGAAAGTTGTTAGCAAAAGTTAAAACAGGAAATCAAAAAATTGTTTTCCTCTCTGGCTTTCAAGTTTGAAAAGTTAGCTCACATGTTCCTGTGGTGTGGACTGGGATTCTTTGTCTGGACTAACGTACAGATCAAAGTACAGACAGGCTTTCACTCCTGTCTACTTCACATGCACACATGAGATACTTGCCCGCATGTCTTTGAATTCATTTTCCTGGTCAATCTGTTGGGCCTTTGGAGCCAAATGCTCTTGACAGAACTTTGTCATGGTCTGTCTAAGCTGGGAAAAGAGATGAGGAGAAACACATACGTTACGTATCAACACCATATTGTCATCTTCTCCCCTTGGATACTGCCAACATTCCCCTGCCAGGCAACTCCAAACCCAGAAGCACAAGACCAGAAGGAAATGGACGTTTGGGGGTCACTGGCTGAAGAAGCAGATGAAAGGCCCTTTTAAAAGGGAAGATCCTGATGTAATTAAGCTCCTCCCAGCATCAAACCTTAACAGTCTTACCCCATCATGAGGGGAGGTGACTTGACCACTGCCTGCACTAGGGCTTCAGGGGATGTTTTTGGTCAGAAAACTTTGAAAGCTGAAGAACAGAGATCATGATGTATTATCTGCACCCAGTAGCTGTTTACAGTTTCATTTAATTATATGCAGATGCCTGTAATAAGCATGCATACTAATTAAAATGCGTCGGTGTTTCAAACTGGAACTACATAAGCTATCCTGCTCTTTTCTTCAGAGGCAAAATCTGTTAAAAGTCGGGTGTGCTTGTAAATCCAAGCATTAAAAATCTCAAAATCTTTTTTCTGAATTAAACCCCACAAACTTACCTACCTGTATTCCGCAGAAGTCTACACATACACTAAGAAAATACAGACAGCATGTCTTTGAGGGTTTTTCATTTAATGATTTTAAAACTTTGTCTAGATATTACAGTAGAACTCAACAACTTCATTTTTCCTTTTGGTTCTTTATCCCTACAAATTAACACTGGGGAAGGAACAGCCTGAGACTGAAACACTCTGCTGTATATCCAGAGCCTGCAGAAGGGGCAGAAGCAACAAACCGAAGGACACCCAGAATTCTCTGCCCTTCTCTCAACCCCACAACTAAACCAGTCTGTTTTTCACAAATAAAAATATACACTGGTTTCCATGGCTACCCAGACCTTAGATTCCACTGTCACCAAACAAGTTGCCCCTGTGGAATTCCCACCCCGCCCTTTTTAAGTTTTTAAACATTAGATATGTTTCAACTGTTACAAAGTTGACAGCAGAAAACTTGGGCATAAAGCTTTGAAGAAAAAAAAAAGCATTGACTCATAATAAAAAAATTATGTGAAGCAATTAGAGACTCAGACAAACACCCATGATACTCTAAACCCGTTTACAAGTTATAGTGCTGTTAATTCACAGCTTCACTAGCATTGTTGAATATTTATTAATGATTTTAATGATCAGCTTTTCCATCAGACATGAACTACAAGAATATTTTCCTACTTTTACACCAGCTGAGTGTAGAAGCACAAAAAACCATTTAATTAATTTGAGCAATAAGGCTAAAAGCTATGTATACTTGGTAAAGAATAATTTAGTAGTAAGAAAGCAGTGAGAATGAGTGAGTTTATTTTGTACATCCATTTGCTTGCGCTGTCATAATTTTCTACAAAGTAAGGCCACAACTCCAGACCTGAGAAGCACCAAGGAAAAGAGATTCACCGGCAGGAGCCTGTCTGGGGCAGCAGAGAGCCCGCTGCTGAACACAGGAGGAAACAGTAAAGCCACGAAAACTTATCCTAAAACTTTAGGTCCCCCATTGGGCAAAAATTATAGAATTGTTTAGGTTGGAAGAGATCCTTAAATTCATCAAGTCAAACCACTCCCCAAGCACGGCCAGGACACCACTGACCCCTGTCCCTCAGCACCACGGCTTGGAAACCCCTCCAGGGACCACAGGGACTCCACCCCTGCCCTAGGCAGACTGAGCCAGGCCTGGACAACTCTTGCAGGGAAGAAATTGTTCCTGAACTCCAACCTAAAGCTCCCCTGTGGCTACTTTACAACAGCTCCTCTTGTCCTCGTGCTTGTTCCTTGGGAGCAGAGCCCGACCCCCTGAATTTCAGGGAGCTGTCAGAGCCAGAAGGTCTCCCCTCAGCCTCCTTTGCTCCAGGCTCACCCAGCCCAGCTCCCTCAGCCACTCCTCACCAGCCTTGTGCTCCAGACCCTTCCCCAGCTCCATTGCCCTTCTCTGTTCATGCTCCAGCCCCTCAAGGTCCTGCTGGGAGTGAGGGGGCCCACAACTGACCCCAGCATTCGAGGGGCAGCCTCCCCAGTGCCCAGCCCAGGGGGATGATCCCTGCCCCAGTCCTGCTGGGCACACCAGTGCTGACACAGCCAAGGTGCTTTTGGCTTCCATGGCCACCTGAGCACCTGCTAGCGCATCTTTAGCCGGCTGTTGACCAACCCCCCAGAACGAGCTGGGAGAGGTGCAACACGTCTTTTGATAGGATTTGATGAGACACAATTTCGTTGATGAACACATCTCTGATCACCATTTCTGATCAACGACGCCCAACGCTCACACGCTGGACACGATTCAGGCAGCTCCTCGCTGTGCGGTGCTTCACTGCCTTCCCCTGAAGCGGACCGGGCCCTTTGGCCAGTCGCTCCCCGCAGCTCCCGGGGACGCTCCCGCCACCCGCCGCTGACACGTGTCCGGGGCGCGCCCTCGCCGCGGGGAGTGGCGCCGCGCCCCCTCTGCGCGCCCGCCGATAGGCCGGCTCCCCACGGCTGCGGCCAATCAGCGCCCGCCGGCCCCGCCACACCCTCTAGGAGGGCGGGGCGCTGCGGGAGCCGGCCCCGCCCCCGCCTCCTCTCCCGCCGCAGCCCGGGCCGGGCCCCGGCCCCCGCAGAGCCGGCCGGGCCCTACCTGCCGCTGCTCCTCGCTCAGCCCGTTGACCGTGTCGTCCACCGCCAGCCCCGCGCAGCCCCGCCGCGGCAGCAGCAGCCGCCCCAGCGTTTGGCATCGCCGAGCTCCGCGCAGCCCCGCGCCGAACGCCGCCCGCCCGATCACCGCCGCCATGGCTGCCCCCGGGCAGGCACTACCGGCGCGCAGGCGCAGCCCGGCCCCGGGGGGGGATGCTCCGCCCCGCCGCCCGCCTCTCCGGTCGGGCCCGGAAGGAGGGAGGTGGAGGAGGTGAGCGGCAGGAGCTGGCACAGGTGCTGCGGGAAGGAACAGCGCCTGTCCGAGTCCTTTCAGTACTTTTAATGGGTTAAAAACACTTATAGTTACAACAGGGCGACAAGTGGCAACAGACCAGACGGTGACCAGCGAGAGGGACAAGTGAGGAGAGTCCAGGCAAGCCTCGGGAGGCATTGGAAAGAGCAACATAAGAAACAAGGCTTGACACATCTGGCTATCACTGCTCCCCCCAGCCACCCGGCTCCTACCCCAGCAGGTGCCACCCCACCGGAGAGCACCGACCCGCTCGCAGCTTCAGACCACCAATGTCACAAGTAGGTTTGCCCAGTGGAGACCACTGAACTAGGGGTGAAACATTTAAAAAAGACAAAATACCAAACAACAAAGAATACAGTCCATCCTTGTGCCTCACTTTGCCAGGAGCTGCTCCAGCTCATCAAGCACTGCTGAACATTCCTTAATTCCTGCCTGAAAGGAGGAATGCTTCTCCAGGGATCGGCGTGTCTCTTCTTCAGCCAACTTCCACTTGGCCATCGCTGTCTGTGTAGAGAATCACAGAACTGTCACAGCTGGAAAAGACTTCTGAGATCACTGAAGAGTCTGGATACATGACATTTTACTAACACCAAAGCCACATTCTAAAGCAGCTTCAAGCACAGCCTTGGAATGCCTCCACAGGGTCTTGCCAGCTATACTGGGATTAGTCCACCTTGACTGGGATATCTTCTACCTTGGCTCCTTGAGGAAAATGGCAATTTATCTGTGACCAAAGTTTAGGAAGTCTTACGATAGCAATTTCATTGATTATCTCACACTTCTTACCAAGAACTGCAGAACTGTCATTTAGTGGCTGTTTTGGTCAGTGTACAGACAGTACTATTGGAGCTGCTTGTGCCCTTCTCACTTCTGGAGACTACCAGAGGTCACTGGCCTGCAACAACCTCCAAGTTAGATCAAACCATCTGAATTCCACTGTAACAGTCAGACTGGTGGATCAGTCTTCTGCCAGTGGTGCTTAACTCCCCCCTGCAACAGTCTTGGAAACTCCCTCTTGAGAGGAGCTGGTCTAAGCAGAGACAGCTCCATTCCCAGTACTGACACACACCTTTACCTTGGGGCTGAGTCAGCCCCAATTGAAAGCCATCTGTCATTAACACCACTCTCCCCTTCTACCTTGTTTCAGGTTCAACTGTTGACGATTCAGTCTGAAATGACTAGTTGCAGATGTCCCTGCTCACTGCCGGAGGGTTGGACTAGACCCAAACCAGTCTGGGATTCCATGACCACAGACTTTGCTTTAAGCCCTCTGTTAGAAGGGGACTAACACACACGGTTTCCTTAATGTATGTGTAACAAATTATGCTCAGTACTGCAGGCTCTCACCTGTCCTTCGTTTGGAGAATTCAGCAGCACTGGGAGGAGCAAAATAACCTTCAGAATCTCACTCAGCACCAGGTGCTCATGACCTGAGTCCAAGTCCCAGCCTTACCTGAAGCGCCTCCTTTTCTTTTGCACCGGTTTGATTAAATAGCCTCAATTCTTCTACCAGCTTCTCAGTTAACAGCTGAGGAACCAGGAGGGAAAACAGTTTATTAGGATGCAAACCAACCAAGTCTTAGCAGCTGCTCCCACAGCATCAGCAGAGAAGGGCAGGAGCACACAGACCTCCCACAGCCCGTTTAACCCCTATTGCTATTTCAGAATTTTCTTACCGTTATCTGCTTCCGGCATTCTTCTGTCTTCTCTTCCTCCTCCACAATGTTGCTGCCTGTAACTGGTTTATGAGATGCATTAGTGACCCTCTAATACACAGATAAGAACCAGTAAGATAAGAACTTGTTTGCTTATATGAAATACCAGCTTTTCAAAGTAACTTCCTACAGCAAGAAACACTAAATTATTTTCAAAGTTTATCCAGGACAGGGCCTACTACAGAAAGCAGGGTTTTTTTTTCTTAAACTAGAAGAAAAAAGTTTCCCAGAGCTACAGCACTATTTTCTTAGCCAGGAAGCAGAATCCAAATGTCTTATGAAGAGTCATAACAGGGGAAAAGAAAAATCAGTAATTCTGAAGAACTTGGTACTGGAATGGTATGTGATGTGCAGAGTCCTTACCAGGATCAATGTTTCTGCTCTCTAAAATCACCATGCAAGTTTCGTTAGACTTCTTGAGCTTCTCAACTTCTTGTACCAGGCCTTCATTCTCCTCCTTTAACTCCTTTATAGTGCCCTGTCAGCAACAGAGGTTGTAAGTGAATCAGTTTCCCAGCAGGTTTCCCTCTCGTTAGCCAGCAATACCTGGTGTGGTGCTGATGGCAGAACATGGGCACCACAAGCACTGAGCACCCAATCTGGCCCTTCTGTCCCTACCACCACAGCAAATCAGGATGGTGCAGATCCTCACTCCTGCTCCTTGACAGGAGCCGTGTATTTATCACTTACACATGTCATAACAATTACTAGACAAAAGTTGATCCTAGAGGTAAAATCCTTTCAGGCAATCCTAGTACATCTTCTGCTGTGCTCCCTCACACATGTAAATAATTCAGGAGTTTGACACACTGAAGAGCATATAAACACTGGGGAAAAAGGGTGTCTCAGACTCTTTGAGCCACAGCACTACTCCCTACCCAGTTCAGCTATTACCAGGCAATGGGGTAAGCTGACCAGCCTCACAAGTTGAGTGCAACTCTCCAAGAGGATCAATAAACGTGTGGATTAGGGTGATCCAGCTGACAGGGTCAGAAGTTTTTTGAATATCTCACAGGAAGTCTCAAAGGCCTTTAAAGAAATCAAGCTGTGAGATAAGAGGAATGATCTGCTAACAGATTAGTAACTGGTTGAGAAATAAAATGAGCTTTTTCAACCAGAGTTTTCCAGCAGGGCCTCTTGCCCATGACAGAAATTGTGCCCAGTGTGTCCTAGAGGGATATGTAAGAGGTGGCGAGTAATGAGGTGCCAATTCTGAACATAAACTTGATTCAAGAAAGTCAGATCTCTTTGAAATTGAATCCACAGAACAGTCCCATCTCTCTCAGCCTTTTCTCCAGTCCCTTAATCATCTTAGTGATTGTTTGCTGGATGCTCTCCAGTATGTCCATGTCTCTCTTGTACCAGGAACACAGAAACGGATTACCAATGCTCTAGGTTTGGCCTCAGCAGTGCTGAGCAGACAGCAAAAGCCTTGACAAAAAATATACAGACACTGAAAGACTGGGCAACAATATGACAACAGCACATGAAGAAACATAAGCTTATAGAAACTGAGCTCTGGGGTGAATATTCCCAAGAGAATGGCGTCACTGTCCCTCAAAATTAGTGCACAGCAGTGACCAAAAGCCAAGTAGAATGTCCTTTGTTACCAGACACGTTCCTGAGCCCAAATCTCCAATACTGCCTGCACGTCCACAACACAGGGCGTGATGGGTTAAAGCCAGGAGAGACTGGCCAAGAGGAGCAAGGAACTGGAATTGCTTGTCTACCATATGTTAGAAGCTATGGAAGAAAAAGAATGGAGCTCAAACCATAAAAGGCGAGTGATTATTTATAGTTTCTCTTGATGTAGGTAAGAAGCACCTGGCAATATTGAGGCTGTTCTAATAAAATTTCACGCAAGTGTAGAGCTGTGAACTTTAAGTGTTCTCCCACAATGAGTCCAAAATGGCATCAGAGCTCTGATCACCATTTAACAGTGATCTGGACTCGTTACCCATCCAAATACATCTGCAGCTCTGCTGATTGCCAGGTTCTAGAAGATATCACAGGTGCCAGAGAAAGCCCAGCCCACCCAAACTCTACTGACTTCTGATGGAGACAGGAAAATGAGCAAGACAATCCTTTGAACTGACTCTGTGAGGATCAAAATGTAAGAATTACTCAGTGATTATTTAATTACTCCTCCCCTACCTGTGCTCCTGTGAGTCTGGAGTGTAGCTGGTGATTGGCTGTTTCCAACAGCTGATTCTTGGCCTTCAGCTCCGCTTCTAGCTTGTATCTGTTGAGAGGTCTGCAGAGGCAAAAGATTAGGGGGGAATATATCAGTATTAGACACCTTCTCTTTTACTTCCACAAACACAGCCTTTTTTGAAGCATTTGCCCTTGTTTCCAGCCAAGATCTTTAATCAGCAAACTTGGCAAGAAAGCTGTACATGGGTGAGAGCTCCTCATAACCCTCCGGGGGGGGGGAACACTACTGCACGAGGACAACTAAGAGAGACAAAGAAACCTACCCTCTTGTAGCTGTCTTCTTTGAAAGCGGTTCCACCTTCTTGGCAGATTTGGGCAACCTTAAAAGCAAGTAAAACACAATTACCAGAGACCACCTCATTCCTGCAGATTATCAAGTCTGTTAGTTTGACAAAATCTGCAGAGCGCTAACCCATCTCTAGGACATTTGCCAAGTAATAAATCCTTCTGTGTTTTACTCTCATTTACCCTTGGTTTGTAGCTTTGAAGACACCATCGGCTGGAATGTTTGAGCTGAAGTTGAAGTTGGGATCTTTGCTGAACTCCAGATCTGCCGTTCTGCTGCCGCATTGTTTCTTTGAAGGAAAAGCTGTTTGCATTTCTGCAAAGAAAAAAAGACAGCAATGAAAACGGTGCAGTCTGCAAGAGATCACCATAGCACAAAGAGCCACTGGATCTCTTGAGCCTTCAATATGAGGTGAGTCACAGCTACATCTGGCTAGAAATGGAGACTTTAAGGTAGCGACAACTAAGGTCAGTCTTCAAAATTCCCCCAAGATGAAGGGCCTGGAACAAACCACAGACAAACACACAGCTCAGAGCATGTTAAACATAGTTAGCAGGGTAGCACCAATGAGAGAAAGTTTGGAAGTGGTAACAGAGGAGCGATAATAAAGGAAGTCTCAACACCCAGCAGACAGCATCCCACAGGGTTCCAAGCAAGGTCATTCACTACTGGAAGCAAAACACAGCCCACCTGAAAAACTCTCATATTTCAGCTCACTAGGAGTAGACACGCTTTTAAAAATAACACTTGAGAGAACTGGCTTGCTATGTAAAGTTTACCTGGCTTTAAACCACAGCTGTTTGTGTATCTGAAGCTTTGTTCACATACTGGGTTTAGGAAGCTTCCCTCCCAAGCTGAGTATTTTTCAAATGACGTGCCCATTTACAGCAGAGCGACGCGGGAGTTTCCGCTGGCACGGACTAGCTCCCATGTTTTTAAGATTAAGCTTGCATGCCTCACATTTCTAAAATGATGTAAGCAGTACTTTTGTCCCAAAAGTGGGGTTGTTTACCTGGTGTGCAAGAGGCCAACAGGCACCCAGAGCAAGGGTATTTGATTCAGTTCATGTTTGAGCACAGATGCGTGTGGGGAGGTAATACCACAAGGCCAGCACACCACACCAAGGAGCAACAAAGTAATTATCATGTTGGATGATTAATAAAAACCTACATTTACACCCACTAGCCAGTAATTACCATCCTGTCTGCCACTGGTTAGTTATATTTAAATTAGCCTTGCTTGCTATGTAAATTAGCACAGATGGTCATAGGGGTGGGGGGCAAGTCTTTTCAGTCTGGAATTGGGTCAGTGGTCGTGATCTCCTCCTGCCACCTGCACCTTTCCCCCAGACACTGTAGAGTTTTGCTGACTTCATGCTTCTGGCAGTTACCCAGCCCCCAGCACCCTTTGAGTAGGATGCTGCATTTTTACTTGGCTTTTTGAGCTCCTTTTCAACGGCCTGGCCACCAGCTTCTCACAGTTCACTGGTAACAGGCTGCCCAGGGAAGCTGTGGTTGCTCCATCATGGGAGCTGCTCAAGCCCAGGCTGGACAGGGCTTTAAGCACCCTGCTCTAGTGGGAGGCGTCCCTGCCCATGGCCGGGGGGTTGGAACCAGATGAGCTTTAAGGTCCCTTCCAACCCAGACCGTTTTGTGATTCTGTATAGCAAATACTCCCTTATCTCTCAGCTCCGTCCTCTGCCCCCGGATCACCTTCTGCAAGGCCAGGGTAACTCTTTCTCTTCACTGTTTGGCTCATGGGAAAAATTCCACTGCCTGCTGTAGATCAGTATCGAGAGGCTCAGAGAAGTCAGAGCCCCTGGAGGGAACCTGTAACCCTCAGAGACCGAGAAACCCCCCCAGGCCCGGCGAGGGCCACCCCCGCCAGGCCCGGGCTGAGCTGGGATGCGGCGAGACACGTTTAACGACCGGCGCCTTACACAGCAGCAGCAGCCCCGCCACCAGGCTCCACGCCAGGCCCAGCAGCTCCCGGTAACACACCGCCCTGACCCGAACCCCGCTTCCCGAGGCGAGGAGAGGGGCAGGGCCCGCCTTTCCCTCCCCGGGTACGCACCTGCGGCGCGGTGGAGGCCGCTGTAGACGGGGATCCGCGAGGCCTCGGCCTCCATCCCGCGCTCCCGTTTGAATCGCACCCGCCGCCAAACCGCCCCGCGCCCGCCGCGCATGCGCGCGAGACCCCCCCCCCCCCCCCCCCCCGCGGGCCCCGCTCGGCCGGCAGCGCGCGCAGCCGCCGTGCGCGCGCCGCTTTCCCTGCTTCCCGCCGCTCCCCTCAGGGCGAGCGGCCTCAGGGCTGCCCTGGGGGAACCGGAGCCGGTGGGCAGGGGCTTCTTTGCTCTCCTCTACCTTGCCCAGCCCTTCCCCAGCCCTTCCCCAGTCCTTCCCTGCCCAGCTCAGCCCAGCCCAGCGTTCTGTCCTCAAGGCCTCTGAGCCCGCCGACTCCCCCCCCCGCTGTGCCCTAAGGCCGCCGCTCGCGTTTGTTCGAGGCTGTTTAAATCGCCCTGCCCCGCTGCCCGCGGAAAAGAGGCGTCCGTGTAAAATGTTTCCCGGCTCCTTCTTCAGTGTTCCCGCAGCGTTTCCCCAGTCACGGCTTTCAGAAGGGGCGAGAAGCTCCCCCGAGGAGCGATGGCAGCGATGGCAGCGGCTCCCGTGGGGACGGGGTTCCAGCCGGCGCTGGCCCAGGCACCCCCCTGAGCACCCGGGACCAGAGCTGGAATGCATCCTCTGTTTCAAACACGAGCTCTAAAAGATGCCCGCTGGGCACCAGGCGGTCGTGGCCCGCCCCCCACGAAGCAGGCAGAGCTGTCTGGGAGTCAGAAGGAGCAAATCTTGCACAAATACATACTTCCCTTTTATACATTAGCCACTTCAAAGGTGAAGAACATAACAACGTCTCTGGTGAAAATGAAGCATCGCTCAGATTTAGGAAACTTTGTCATAAGCGTTTATTTTACGTCAACTTGTATAGAGAATGTTTCCCCCTTGTTTTTTTTTTTTTTAAAAAAAAAAAAAAAAAAATAATTTAAAAAATAATTTTTGTAAAGAAGGAAGGAAAAAAAAAAAAAAAAAAAAGAAAAAAGTTAAACTCAAGATTCACCAGATACACAAATCTTAAAAAGTTACATGTTTGTGGGGAACGCCTTGAGTTGGAACAAGCTGTGGGGACGACACACAAACCACCCGAGTCACTGAGGGGACGAGGACTCTTTTCCCAGAGGAGAAATCTCGCACTGAAAATCTTTGGCAGTACTAGAAATTCTTCTGATCGAGCAAACTGAAACTGTTACTGCAGACAGATTTGGGCTGGATTCTCCATGATCTGTGAGAGACTGTGTCAGCTCAGAAAGTCGTGATGAGATTTTTTTAATATCTGAACCTTTTTTTGATGGGATCTGTGAACCTGGACTTTACATAGAGCAGTTTCTGATCCAGTAGAAAATTGATTTTTTTATGAACAATGCACTCTTCGTACCTAGATTTGCAATAGTTGTGGGTTTGGCTTTTGGAATTTTTTAATTATTATTATTTTTTTTCACAAGCTGTCTTTGTTGTTAAATATCTGGGGAGAGACACCTCATTATTTCTCCCCTATGTGACCCTGACATGAAAACAAAATCTCATCACCTTGCAGGAAAGGGCAGAACAGGTTGACTCGCTACGTTTTGCAGGACAGTTGTGAATATGGCACCAGACACTGGAAGGTCCAAAGGCTTGTACTCCACCAAGACTGATCTCACATCCCCTCACTAGTATCAGATTTGCTGGTTCTGTGAAAACACAGGTATTTGCACAGCTGAAATATTAAGAAACAGTCTCGGCTCTAGGAGAGGCGGGAGGAAAAAAGTGATATTTACAGTTCCAGGGTGATTTCAGCTTCCCTTTTCCCTCGCAGTACAGTGTTTTCTGCAAGGTTTCAACTGTTGTAACCGGAACTTTGTGCGCTAGATCGTTTGATCCAAACGTCAGGCATGTCTGGCTGGCTGTTTGGTAACACAACCGGACCTTCGCTCCCCAGTGCAAACCGATTTTTCCACGAAGAGCTGTTCTGCGATGCTGCTGGAGAGATATCAAAGACGGTCTCCCTCAGGTCCAGCCGCAGGGTATCTCTCTTCCCGTTCAAGTAACCTCTCTCCGTTTGGCTGTACGAATCCGACAGCTCTAAGACGTCGGGACAAGAACTGGCTGATTCAGCAAGCTTTAGGCCTTGCTCAAAATCGCTAATCGACGTCTCACTGGAGATGTTGAGCATGTCAAAAGAGCTGCCAAGAGAACAAAGGCATCTGTGAATCTTGTAGATGTCAGCAGCAGGGAGACGGCTGTTGTCTGAGGTATAATCTGACTGCTGCTGGGCAGTGTCACTAGAGGACTGTGATTTGTTCAGCTGCCCTTCTTCTTTCGTGCCACACGGCTGGATATGGTCCGTTCCAGACCCATCCCAAGCTTTCGGACCGTACTTGCGACATCGACAGTCTTGGCAGAGTCTCTCCCTGTGAATTTCTGCTTCTGAGGTGCTGTGCTTGTACGGAGAGGAGGTTTGCAAGGCAGGACACTGGCACAGGCCAGCCTGCTGGTCTCCAAGGGACTCCTGCAGGTTCTGTCTCTCAAGGGAGGGGTGCATCCCTGCTCTGGGGCATCTGTTGTCTTCAGCCTGTGTGTCTTCAGAGAGCCGGTTGGACAGCTTGCTTGTGGAAGTGCTGTTGTCAAAGCTGTCGCTGAGTTTTCTGGACAAGGGCTGGAGCTCATATTGCTCGTTTGCAGTGTTGGACTCCTGGACCTTCCGCAACCGGTTTTGCTTCTCACTCCCTCCACAGGCAAAGTTTCCATTCAGCCCAGAGTCATCAGAATAGTCTTTCATGGTGTGTACACAAGGCCAAAGGATCTGCCCACAGTTCTTCTCTGGGCCAAAGAAGCAGCACAGTGACTGGAAGAAGAAGCTGGCAAACCCGCAGCTGATACACTTGATCATCATGACGAATATCCCCAACTTCCGGTACGCCAGGACCGTCGCAGGCAACATAATGACACCCGCAGAGAAGAGAGCAGAAGCTGCCATGGCCGTGGCACAGCTCATCTGCTTCAGGGAAAAGGCCACTCGGCTCAGGCGGTCAGAGTGGGGACACAGATGATAGGAGATGCAGTAGTTGACAGTAAAGTCAACGGAGAGACCTACTGCAGCTGAAATGAAGAGAGATTCCACCGCGTTCAGCTGCCACTCCAAGAGTACCAAAAGGCCAATGGTTACCAGGACAGTGCCTGCGATGGTACTAACGGAGAAAACGCTCAGGAGAACGTTCCAGGTAGTGAGCAGCAGCACCACGAAGGAAATGGCTATGGAGAGCCCCATGACCACCATCGTTTCTGTGCTGAGACTGTGCTGGAGGTTGTATAACTCCAGTTTACTGGTAAACCACCCATTCTGAAGCCCCACAGGGGCAGTTTTCATTTCCTCCGTTACCCAGAGGTTGATTTCCTCGTAGAACTGTTTGGCTTTGCTGTAGTTGAAGCTATAGTGATAAACAGTTTGAAACTGCAGCACCAAGGCAGCAAGATTTCCCTCCCTGTCAAACCTGAGGCCCAGATCGTATGTTTCTGCCCCTTCCCTGCCCTGTTCCAGGAGCATCATTTTGATGCAGTGTAAGAAGACTTCGCTGCCATAAGGGAAAGAGAACTGGTTACAGCAAAGTTTGAAGCTGTGGTCTCGCTGGGAGCACTGGCGACTGTCCATCCACCTGAGGAACTCCTCCATGAAGCACACAGTAGATTTCTGCTCTGCGTCAGGGTAATAGAAAGTTTTGTTCTTCACTTTTTGACAGAATTCGAGGAGCCACTTCTGGGCATCAGGGTTTTGGATTGTGAAGGTGGTGTCTGTTACCAGGGTGCCATTGCTTTTTGGGTTGAAATGGTCCCCATTATCCACGGGCAGAATGCCCCAGACTATCGTGACCGGCATCCGCTGCCCTTCTCCACGCTCCAGCCTCTCAAACATGAACTGGTGGCAGTACTCAGAATCGTACCTCTCGAAGGGGTGGCTCAGTCTGAACACCTGGACGGATGATGCCTCCAGAGTTGGGAGTTTGAGTTTGGGGTTGGAACAGGAAATGTAGGCACCTCCTATCGCTAAGGCCGCAAACCAGCAGATCCAGATGTACCGAAACTTGATGACCCCACAAGGCAGGAGCTTTTCAAAGAGCAACTTGGAGGTTTCAGACAGTGTGTTCTGGAGACCCCTGAGAATGTAATGGAGAGAGAGAGCGGCTCTCTTATGGCCGGTGTTGTTCCAGTAGTCTTCTGGCTTGTAAATGCAGGTTGCCGCTATGTAGCGCTCGTACAGCACAG
Organism: Todiramphus chloris collaris; assembly: GCA_025345505.1. NCBI lineage: Eukaryota > Metazoa > Chordata > Aves > Coraciiformes > Alcedinidae > Todiramphus > Todiramphus chloris. The sequence continues at coordinate 748,172 of JANVCC010000266.1, read as the reverse complement.
CCGAAGAAGGAAGCCAAGTCATCATGAACACCAGGTTCACCAGCACAGAGGTGCCCATGAACACGGCAAAGCAGCGGATGGCTATTATATTGCTAATGTAGCTGGCGTAGAAGGCAGCACCCGTCGTGAAGCAAGATGCCAGCGTGAGATATGCAAAATGGTGCATGGTTTGACTCACCCACTGAGAAAGCCCTGCGGAAGGGTTCTGGCTCTTGCTGAGGTTCCAGAGGTCGAAGAAGACAAAGGTGTGGTTGGCACAAATGCTGCTGAGAATGATGACTGCGGTCAGGTTTACGAATGGGAAGTAGGTGAATCTGAAGGCCACCTTGTACAAGAAGTAGGAGATCATTAGAGAACTGGCAACAGCGAGCAGGACCATCAAGGTAATAAAGACTGAGCGTAAATAAAAAGAAATGCTTAGAAAAATAGCTAAAATTGCCAGGACTGGATACTTGGTATCCAGTAAAAGATAGTGCTGGAACAGTTTCTGTTTAAGGCCCAGGTCCATTCCAGTGATAGACGTGTAGTTATCAAACAGATCCCAGGATTCAAGGTTGTCTAAGTAGATCCCCATCATAGATTCACCTTTCCGTGTAGGCAAAAACAGCAGGCTGTACTTGAGAGAGGGCACTTGGTACTCCATTGTCTGGGGACTAAGAAAGTCCCTGTCGACCAAGAAGTGAAGCAGCTGGTAAATGGCGTTGAAGCGGGTACATTTTTCTGGGACTTGGGCACACTGAGAGTGTTTCTGTCTCACAGTGTCAGGACCTATGCAGGATGGAGTGAGGATACCTCTGTGGTAGTCTGGAGCACAGGCACGAAGGAGAGCCAGGGTGTGGGAGATGTCTCCTTGGGTTATCTCCAGGCATGAAGACCTGTTGTACAGGACAGCAATGTAGTTCCCCAGAGACCAGCTTGGGCAGCACTCATTGGCTTCAGTACGTTGGCAGAGGTCTCTGAAATGAACGTGTGAGCGTATCTGAAAAGGAAACGAGGGAGCACCGTGTCAGACCCCTCTGCGTGCTTCATCTTGCAGCCCCACAGTGCTCCTTGCTCCTGGCAGGAATCCTCCAATCCTCCCCTCCAGCCATGGCTCACCATCCTCCCCCTGGCAAACTGCGAGCGCTGCTCAGACCTGCCAGCCCGTTGCAGAATTATTTATAGCCTCTGATTTGAAAACGTGTATCCCGTGGCAAGCACAGCTAATCCACTCCAACTGCCCCCTTGCAAAGCTTGCTGTCACACTCTCCACCATGACAGCTCCGTTTTGGTAATTAGGTTCTGCTGCCCAAAATTTGCAACAGCTTCTCTTGGACACCTTTGGCCTCTGGACCAATCTCTTGTTTGGTGTCCGTTTGTCCTTGTTTAACAGCAGCTGCTGCTTTGCACCTCGACCTTCGTGACTGCTGGAGCTGCCCCTGTGTTGCTAAGTAGGTAAAATGCTTTGGGGTCCTCTAGGCTGAAACCTGTTCTCTAACTTAGGTTATTTTTGTCTGGCTTCCTTTCAGCTAGGGGTTAAAGAGTACAGCAGTCAGAGGAGAGACAGCATGTGTGTATGTTCTTCCTGACACTACTGACCTTGTCTTGTTCAATCTGACACATGGACTGAATAGCTTGCAAGTTCCATAAGCTCCCAGCAGTGGTGGACATAAATACCAGCTGGGAATAGCTCTTTTCTGAAATAAAGAAGAGGAATAATAATTAGAAAAGAAAAAAATAATTAGGTATTGAAGATGAATCAGCCAGGCTGTTTGGAGTAGCCACTGTTCATGAGATAGATACATCTTGCTGTCTGTATGACTGCTGCGGAGGAGTCCCTGAAGGGAAGCAGGTCACTGAGCTCGTAGTAAGAGGCAGCATCTGCCCTGTGTGATCTGACCCCTACTCCTCACCCATCTGTCAGCAGCAGCAGAGCAGCACTGGGGCATTTTCAAGAGACACTCTCCATGCTGTCAGCATGTTTTCAGTGAGTGCTGGCACCTGGTTCTGCACCCCTGTTGCAAGGAGAAAGGCTCACATTCAGCCCAAGGATTCGAGGGTTTGGTGTTTGATGCTTTCAGAGGTGGAGCAGAGGCAGGGAAGGGAGTAAAAATAGCTGTGTGCTGTTCCTCATTGTTCTACTTACTGGTGTCCATTTGGGGACAAAATAAGGGCATCTTGGAGTCTTCCTCTTTTTTCTCTCCAGTTTTTACTGCCACTTACATTTTTCAAGAAGAAGTGGGAACGGAGAGAGAGTGGGGCAGGCACTAGAGTATTCGCTTTCCGTATGGGTAGATGGTGCAAACACGAGTCCTTTCACTGGTGTTTTTGAGTCTTATTACTAAAAGGGAAAATGTAATATGGCAAAAAGTTCAGGAGAAACATCTTTCCTCCAGAAATTCAGAACACTACCCAAAAGGTGGCATCGCTTTCACAGGGTGGTGTTGCTGTCTTCCAGAACATTTCCCTGTGTCCTAAACCACTGACAGTCGTGTTCGCTGTGGAGTTCTGGGTGTGTAATACTCACTGACCCACGGGGATTTCACTCACCTGGGGGACCACAAAAGAAACCATCTGCTCCATAGATCTGTTCCACCATTCTCCGTGTCCTCGCTTCTTGTTCTTCCTGAGCAGCCTTCTGCCCTCTGCTAATGCCGATGTCATCGTAGCTAGCAAGAGAGCAGATGATTTGTGTGAGCAGGGATCGCCTGGCTCCAGTTCTGGTCACTGACAAGGCTCTGGTGCCTCACAGAACAATAAGAGCTGTCACAAATCCTGCAAGAGCATTGCTGGTGGGGTCTTTTTGGTACTGGTTGACTGTGCCCTTTATAGGGATCTCCATGAGACTGAGGGAGAAGCTGCCGTGAGACTAAGAGAGTGGGGATGAGCTGAGTCTCCTCTGCAGCCTCTGAAAGGTGACCAGTGATGTAAACACATGAGGAGTTTAGAGTCCAGTTCCCAGTTTCCAGAGCAGGGAGCCCAAGCCCATTGCAGGCAAACAGACTTTAAACTCTCCAGTGCCGTGATCACTTTCAAGTGCAGCATGTTGCAACTCACACAGCTACCTCAGAGCATTGAATCTCTAACTTTACAGGCACCAGCTTCCTCAGCTCCCCCCAAACCAAACTCCAATACCTTTTCTTCTCGGCATAGGGAGAAAAGGAGAAGGTCTTCTTGTAGCCTGTGTGGCTCTCTACGTTCCTCCACACAACGAGCTTTCTGCCAATGTCGGTATCCCGGGGCTCAAAACCCTGCAGCCAAGCAAAAGGGCTTTGTCATCAGCTTGCATTTCAGTTCAGCTTAGCTTTCCTTTCCTTAACCCTCCTCCTAGACTCAGCAACTGTTTGAGCTTATTACTGCATCTTGGAGAGATGCACAGATTGAATTTTCCCTGGAAATACTCCATCTGTCAGAAAAAAAGATTTCTTCTTTCCATTTCCATAGGATGGCTACAATTCTCTCTCCCTGATCTCCTAAGACTCTTCTCTTCAGGTTAGTCACTTACAGAAATGGGAGTAATTTTCCTCCTCCTGGACAAACTCCAGTCTGCTCTCAGGATTCTCCTATTAACAAGAGACTTTAGAAAATGTGGGATCCTGCATGGAAAACAGGACCCTGTGCAGCAGTGCACTGCAGCCTCCCTATTTCAAGGCTGTAGGAGCCAAAGCCAGATCCTCCATCCAACCTCCACCCAGTCTAGCTAGAATTTTTGGGCAGCCCCAGCCTCCCAGCAGTGGAAGTACAGAAAGGAGCAATCCCAGTTTGTGCTGGCAGTGCCTCCACACCAGGGTGAGGGCACTAATGTGGGCTGGTGGCTGCTGCTGGCATGGGCTGTGCTCTTCCTGTGGTGCCAGAGAAACGGCAAATACTGCCTGTTACTTTGACACACCATGTCCATCCTGCAGGAATCTTGCTTTGGTTGCATGCTGTGAAGATGGGGGTTAAGGACAGCAGATAAACATGGTCACTTTTTCTAGTGGCTTTAATGCCTTCCTTGATTTACTGTCCTGCCTTGCTGCCTCTGTCTGCAGAGAAGGAAGGAAGGAAGGAAGGAAGGAAGGAAGGAAGGAAGGAAGGAAGGAAGGAAGGAAGGAAGGAAGGAAGGAAGGAAGG
>JANVCC010000266.1:733277-744070 GCA_025345505.1 Todiramphus chloris collaris | reverse complement strand
AGGAAGGAAGGAAGGAAGGAAGGAAGGAAGGAAGGAAGGAAGGAAGGGATTATTTTATATGGTTGGCCCATGGATTTTCCTTATGTTCCCGTTGACGTGTTGTCTGTAGGGACTTACCATTAAGGGTTCTGAAAAGTCAGGCAGATTTCCAACAAGCAGACCAGCGACAGTGCAAACCACAGCCATCACCAAGCACAGCACAAGCACAGCCACGGGCCACTCCGCAACCGTCTGAGAATAACTGGAAGCAATGGGAGAAGAGAAAATGCAGCTGTTGAGGCACTTCTGGTATCAGCATGAAACCTGCTGCTGAACCAGCGTAGTGTTGGTAAAAGGAAGGAAAAGGATTAGGGCTTTCTGGTTTGACCAGTTATTTATTGAAAAGCTTTGAGGCTCTGGTACAGCTATTAATGAACACCCTATCCCTCCGACTGGATGTTTGCAGGCAATTCTAATTAACTCGGGTAATTACATTTTGCCTCCCTACATTTTTCTGCTTTTTCAGTCAGAAATAATAAAAAACAGACTCTTGCGTCCTAGGGCAAAATGAAGCTTTAAATATTTAACTTAAAAGACTGCATTTAAAAAGAACTTCTTCCTTCTCCTTTGAGAAATGTGCTAAAAATCCCCTGTCTTTTGAAGAAGTGAATTTATTTCATGGATGGGCTCTTCTGGTGGGCCGAGCAGGGTTAATCCTATAGACACATATACACACACCTCTACATGCACACAGGTGCATGCAGGATTATGATATAAATGTATATATACATATGAACAGGCCAGAGAACTGCTATCAGGAGAGTGTTGCTGTTCCCTGCGGCAGGAGAAATCGATCCCCAAGCACTCCGAGGTGTTTCCTGGAGCCGGGAGCCGGGAGCACTGAGCTGCAGCCCCAGAGCTCGGATGATGGGGTGGAAGGGCAGGAAGCTTTTGATACTAAACATACCTTTTTGGCATCCTGAAGGCTTTGTCATGTCTGCGGGCAGAAAACAAACAAACAAACAAACAAACAAACAAAAGAGATGTGTTAATGTGTTGTCCTAGGAAGCCCCGTGCTGGGCTGCTAATGAGCAGGTTAACCCTTTCAGGGACTGGGGAGCACCAAGCTGAGCCCTTGCAGCAAGACAGCTGGCACTGCATGAATTAGTTTAATGATTATCAGAGTCTTTTCCTCTCCCATTGGCATGTGTGCGAAACGGAATGGCAAGTTCTGTAGTTACTCCTCATTTTGTCCTTTCTGAGGAAACCTCACAGAAAGTAATGGACATTAGCAGAAACCACACTGCAGCTCTTACCCATGAAAACCTACCTGGTTTAAGTGATCTCCTGCTGAGTTTTTAGATTGTTTCAGCCCAAAGCTGTTAACGAAACAGCTGCACCTCAGTGGGTCACCATATCTGATGGACCTTTCATTCTGCTGAGTCCATTGAAGTGTCCTCTTGACATGTGGCCCAGCCTGGCCTTGGGTTGCAGTGCAGCTTCCAGGGAGCTGCTCCCAGCCGCGGTCCCTTCCTCTGTGCAGCTGTGCCAAGGCCAGCTCAGCAAGCGCTCTCTCCTCCCATGGCTCTCCTCCTACACGCTGGGCTTCAGCGGGGAGCAGGGCCTGCTGCACTCCGAGATCTGCTCGAGGCAGATGGCCCTGGGTCCCTGCTCCGTCCCGGGCAGGTGACTGGTGGCCCTGGGCCAGCTCACCCGTCCCGGGAAGCTGCTAGGAATGGCAGACATGGAAAAGCAAGGGAGGAGAGTTGCCCGTGGAAGTTCCCCAGACTCTCGGTGGCACGTGTAATAAATTATATTGCGCTTTCCTCATCATGCTAATGCTGTGTAGATTTGGGAGAGAGGGGAGCAAGGAAAAATCCTCACTGGATTATTAGAGCGGTCTCTTTCTGGCAGCACACTGCCCATCCTGTGCTAATTCCCTCACAATAGCTTCTCAAGCAGATTTGCTTGGATTAAAAACCCCATTCTAGAATTATTATGTTATCACTTTTCTGTCTGCTAGCGCTGCAGACCCTGCCAGGGATTTGCAATCCAGCTGTGTTTCCTGCTTAAATAACCTGTTACGGAGAACGCAGCTGACAATTCTGTTGGTAGTGTACGAGCTAAAAAGGATCCAGGCTCCACTCTGCTGACTGCAATTGCTCCACAATGCAAACACGAGCAAATTAAATCCTCTGTTAAGGGCTAGAAAGTGAGACCACAGAGGGCTTTTGTGCCTAACCTTGCACTGCTGTGCAAAGGCAAGGAAGGAATCCTGTGCCATCTTTCACTGGACTGCAGCAGCTACGTCAGTTGTAGCACAGGGATCACGGTTTCACTGCCAGCAGTGGGCTCCAGAAGGCACACGCAGTGAGGAAGGACAACGCTGTCTGGAAGGGGCAGAAGTTGTAGCTCAGGCTGTTGGGGACACCCACCCTGTATCCGTCCCTACAGTGCTGCCCAAGCAAGTCACGGGGTGCTCAGCACCCAAATGGAGTTTGCCTGATTCGTCAGGTACAATACAGAATTTGCACCCTCGTTGCTGCCCAGCCTGGAAAACCAAATAATATTCCCCACATATGTATTTCTCAGGGCTCAGCTCTAGCCAGTGCTTGCCCTCTGCTGCCTCTCCCAGCACAGGCAGCAGCTTTGGTTGGGGCAGAAAAAGAAATCAACTCTGCTTTTATCACTGAGAAGCTCTGCCAAGAGAAAGGATTAGCCAGCTGGGTGTCTTGCAGTGCAAAAGGAGAAAATACAAAGCTCCCAGAGATGGGCATAATCACAGCTGCATGATCTAGGAGCAACTGAGCGACCTTGGCTTTATCCCATGAGTCACCCTGAGAAGCAAATCCTGCCTCTCCCTGGTGTGGGAACGCAGCTCTCTGTACACCCTCCTCAGAGGTGGAGAGAGCAGACGGGATTCTCTGGACATTTGGGGACAGCTGCTGCCCCGAGCTAAAAAGCAAACCCCTGTTTAGTGCATCCCCACTCAGACCCTTCTCATCCCCTCCCGCTTCCCACCACAAAGCTCAGGAGATGCTTTCTGCCAGCCCCCGAGCTGCTCTCCCCGTGCCTCTTACCTGACCGATACAATGTGATGCTGCACTGGCCGTCGCTGCCCAGGGGACCACTGTTTCCAGGAGGTTTCTGAGACCTCGTGGTGGGAAGCTGGTGTAGGATCACCGCTGGAAAGGTGGGAACACAACATGGGCCTCTCACCATGCCCCGGGAGCTGGGGCAAGCTGTAACTGCCCCGGGGCTCCTCCTGGTTGCAGGGGTAATAGACGTGATGCTGCTGCGAGTCCTGGGAGCTGGACGGGACCTGGCCGTTGGACTGGGTGGAGACTGGCCCAAGTGTGTGGCTGGAGGAGGGCAGGTGGTCTTGCCCCAGCCTGGGGGATGCAGGAATGGGGCAGTGATGCACCGGGCAGATTCTTTCCCAGGAAGTGCCACTGTAGCTAGGCTCGGTGTTCCCGATCTCTGGCATGGCGAGACAGGTCTGGCAAGGTCCTGCATTTTGTTTTTCTCTGTGAGGGAAGATAACGGTGTGGTAAAACAGCAGAGCAGTGGAAGGGCTGCCCAGGGGAACTGCATCCTGCAAACCAGGGAGTTTCACAGACCTCCCCGTAACGCGAGACGTAAAACCTCACCCACTATTTGCCCTACCAAGAGCCGGTGTTGGGGCTGAGCTGGATCATGCCTTTTATAAAGGCATCCGTGACTCACTCAGGGATTCCAGCTGACGCAGAATCCATCGTGTCTTTGTGTGTGTTGCTCTGAAATTGTGAAAAACTGGGTAACATGCCCTCCAATGATTCCCCAAGGTATTTCACAGTGGAGGGGGGAGAATGCACTGGCCAGTGGTAGCAGCAGGGTCCTAGCTCCGGACCACAGAGGGACCACAGAGATCTGGGGAAACGGAAACCAAAGGAGACTGCATGTGAAGAAGACTCTCAATTACCCGCACTTCTTGGGAAGATGAATTTGTTCGATTGCCCTGCAGGAGGACTCGCTCTGCTCCACAGCAGGAGATGAGGAGAGTGAATCATCCCTGGCACTGAAACCACTGAACAGTGAACCCGATGGCTGTGACTGAGTACAACAGGCTTCAGCCTCCAGCCTGGCACTTGCCTTAATGACTCCCAAGTTCTGCAGACTCTCCACTGGGATCTTCAGGAACGTTTTAGACATACATCTCCCGAGGACCACAGCAACAGATATCACTGGCTTTGGTATGTAGGAAGGGGATGGACAAGGCTCTCTGAAGACCTTTTGAAGCTTGACTTTCCTCTGCTGAATTTACTGGGACAAAACATTTGCAGACCTCAGTTCTCAAGTAATGAGGTCTCTGCAGGACATGCTTCCTTCTCCCCAAGGATCTAAAAAAATTGTTTCATTCCTACAGTTCTTGATTTATGGATCCTGAGAGATTTTGCTAGCTTGGAGAAGGTTTGAATAATACATTAAGGGACTGGTTATTCTCTGTGACACCAAAGGGTGTCACAAGGGTTCTGCGTGCACAATAGACTGAGGTTGCACTGCCCCCAGAAATGCTTTAGCAATTGCTCTCTCTCGAGACGCCCCTGATCGAGGTGTTGGAGCTTCAGCAGCACTGTGCAATCTGGAGCTCAAAAAGAAAGCACAGTATGGGAACACCAGTAGTGTCCAGCCCTTGTTCAGGGCACGTGCCATGGTGTCTACAGCTGACTGGGGTGTCTTGCCTGAGTGTCTGGCATCAAGGATTAAGTGTGATGAGTGATTTGGGCTAGCTAGAATCACAAAGTGTCTCAAGGCATCAAAGAATGACGAGTGCTGGAGAGAGATTAGAGCAAGATAAACTTCAGCCTGAGGCAGCTGATGTCGTGTTGGAAAAAAATCAAGGAACCATGTTTGAGAAGGGAATACTTTTGAACACTTGCAGGGTCCCTCTCATTCCTTTTTCAGACAACCATGGGCATCACTCAGCTTTACTGGCACAGTGACCGGTCCAGGGACTAGTAACAAAGAAGCCTCAACTGGTTAGACACCATCCAATACTGATTTTAGTTTCTAAGCCAGAAGACAGCAGCAACAGTTACAGACACAGATGGTGTGTTCGGGGGTCCTCAGTACAGTGACACTGACTTCAGAAGCAATAACTGATGTTCACATGCAGGTGTTCTGAAGCTCAGGCCATGCAGGAGCGGGGACCTACCTGGGGGATTTTATTTTGGGTCATCAAATTCTTTTGCTGAATATTTTTTGGTAATGGCTAAGGAAGGAGACAAGAAATGGCAAAATGATATGAAAATCGTCTGCAGACACCAGTATCTGTGTGAGTTAGTTTGCATCCTTGGAAGAGGTCGTACACCCAGAGAGCGACGTCAGACAGCATCTGTGAGTCCGTGCGTGTTTCCCATGACAACAGATACACAGAGCAGCTGAAACAGAGGCACAGAGCAGCAGTCCAAGTTTGCACTGAAGCAGGTGCCAGAAAACCAGCAGACAGGTGTGTGCATTCCTCATTGCTTGACAGGTTGCTCCCCACAGTTCCAGCACTTGCTTGTGTGTGCTCCACAACCCAAACTACTGGTAAAGCCCTGAGCTCATTCAGTGTAGCAAGAGGGAGTGCTGCTGAGCTGCAGGGGCAGACTTTGTTTGGGACAGCTGACCTGGAGTCCCTCCATCCATCCTCTCCAGATTACAGTGTAACTCATCTTCCTCTTCCCCTCCATCCACCCTCTCCAGCCTGCAGTGTAACTCATCTTTCTCTTCCCCGGTGCCCAGGGACTGAGGTGATGGTGCAGTTCATTTGGGGCTTGTAGTTTTGTTCTGGTAGTCCCAGCTCAGGGAATTGTCACCAGAGAGCTGGGACTCTGGTAGTGCTAGGCTTTGTCAAGGTCTACACCTTTTCTTACTACTCTTTTGATACCTCTGAGTTATTATTTTCCCTCTACCTTGGTCCTGTTGTTTTTCCTAGTCTTTGTACACTGTAAACAGGTGATGGCTTCCTACAAAGACAAATAATTCCCAGAGACCCTGCTGCACTGGCAGATTGTGCTTTAAGTATTCACAAACATCTACAGTACTTGTGTTTGGGGTTTTTTTCAAAGTAAAAACAAAATTGTTTTGAGTAAACTTCTGGATTTGCACAGGAGAGGGGGAGCAGGGGCTTTTCATAACCATAACCTGATGGCTGCACTGCCGTGTCTGCCTCCCCTGATGGTGAAGGCGTAACACTGGACAGAAGAAAGGGGCTGTCACGAGCCCACTTTGAAGATGGTTAGAGAGATGCAGGGGACATGCCGTGAAACATTCCTTCTCCAAAAACCCCTCAGCTACAAGCCCTCCTGGTGGGGAACACAGATGACAAGCTCTTGGGTGTCAAAGATTGCCTCCAGTTTTTACGCACATACATCAATATGTTTGATTCTACTATGTTGCATGAAAGCCCGTTCTTCTTTTTTAGCATCCTTACTGTGAAATACTGTCAAGCTCCCTTCTTCCCCTGCCTGTTGTCTCATAACTCCATCCCCTGCCTGCTCAGTGACTTCATATCTTAGAGTAACTTTGGCTAGTTCAAATTATTCACTTGTGACTCTTCTTCATTATCTCCTTTTCAGACTAAACAATTACAGTTCTGTTAATCACCCTCTGGATATGAGTTGCCTTCTGCTCATCTCTCTCCAACTCCATGACGATGTGACCTTGGTTATCCAAAATCTCCAGGGAAACCTGGAGCTTGCAAATAATGATTGGTTTGGATAATCACTGCTGGCAGCTCTGCAGAATTCGAGTCTTCGCTTGCCAATTAGCCACAGTGCTGGCGGCCATAAAGCTTGGTGTGCACAGGTCTGCACCAGAGACGTAGGCTGGTCCTTGATGGCCTGCAACCATGTCACAATTACTTTCCTGGGCCTGCAGGACCTGGAACTATGCTAGAAAAATGGTTATAGGGGAGTTTCTGGTATGTGTTTACTGCCAGGCAGGAGAAGAGGTGGGCAGAGCACTGCACTGGACTCCACCTGCCATCAGGGGAAGGGAGGCATTTTTTGACACTCATTCCCAGTCTGGGTTGAGTCAGATATCTGACAGCGTTGGGACCGAGTGGGTAGCGATGGTGTCTCAGCCACAGAAAAGCCTACAGCAGCCTCCATTTTCTTCTCCAAGCTCAGCTGGATGCAGCCAAAGAGATGCTGGGAGAGGGTGAGGAGTGGTAGGGCAAGGAAGTTCACTGCTCCTGTTACCCACAGCAAGGAGTTGCATTTATCACTCTATTTGCTTCCCCATCGCTTCCCTTGAGATGTCTGGACAGGATAGTAGTCCAATTTATGGGACTGCCTGAGTCACTCTGAGCTCAGCAGTGTTTTTCTGAGACAAGCAGCAGGCACAGGCAGCCTGCCTCACGTCAAGGAACCAGCAGAAGGCCAGGAGCTTCTTCCCACAGGAAAACAGGCAGGATAAGGCCAGGCTTTGTAAGGAGCCAGCTTTCTGCGGCTCCAGTTCAGCTGGGATGGGGAGCAGTGGGAGGCACTGCAGAGTCTGTGGCAGGAGCCAAGGGCTGGGTGCTGTGAGCCCACCCTCCAGGTGTGGACTACCTCCTTCCCCCGGAGACCAGCGTCCCTCTGCCACGCTCAGACACTGCCCCGCAGAAGGTGCCAGCAGGACTTGGCTTTAGCTGCCCACCTCCCCACCAGCCTGAGCATCAAAGCCCCAGCAAGAGGGTTTGCTGGACGTGTGCCACGTTGGCTGCCTGACCCCAACTCCTTCCCCCTCCAGACGGCTTTGAAGCCCATGGAGCTGAGCTCTGGCAGCTCAGGTCTGCAGGGCAGGGAGATGACAGCGGTGGTCACCTGCCCTTTCCTCAGCCGCTCCATCCTTCCGCATGGCTCTGGTCTTGCTCCCCTCTGAGTGTCTCTGAGAGGAGAAATGGGCCAAAAATAGTCAGTGATTTGAAGGAACAGCTTCTTTACTGGTCTGTTAATTCCACCCTTGCCCCTAAGACCATTTCTATGAGGATTTCACTTTTTTCAATAGTCAGATTTTCTCACCTTTCAGATACTAAAGAGAGGATCAGGAAAGCAGCACTTTGCATATGAAAGATGGGAAACACCTGCCCAGTGAATGGAGCTGTCTGCTGCCCGAGTCAGTGGCAACTTCTCCTCTTGGCAGAAGAAATCTCAAGGGGGAATAAAAAGCGAGAGAAAGGGCAAGAGGCTGTATCTTGACTACAGCCAGAGCCCTTTTGCCCTGGAACCTTTGCTCAATTATGCAGTAAATGCTGTGAAATTTCAGTCATAAAAAAATGAAGCAAGTTTTATTCTCTTTCCCTTTCCTTCTTACTCTAGCAAGGTTTTCCCTGCATATCAGCTGTACAAGTTTTCCCAAATGAAGTAAAAAACCCAAAAAGTAAATTCTTTCTGAATTAAACCCACGCGCTACAGGTCAGCTGCCATCCCCTGGCTTTTTCTTTGCGAGCTGTAAATGACTTGTTAGGAATGGGTTTTTGTAATGGCATTTCAATAGAGGTTTTCTCTTTCAACACAGCAAGCCAGCAGTGGAGCTCTTGAGAAAAAAGAGCTGCTTTGCTTGTGTTTGTGAAGGCGGTGAGAGTGCCCTTTTCCGGAGGTGAGGGAAGAGCTGTGTTCCACCCTCTCCTCCTTCTCCAGCTCCCTTCTCCAGCTGACAGGGAGAGACAGGCACCTCCTGAGCAGTTCAGCTCCTCCTCGGGCTGGGTCAAATTCTCGTGCACTGAAAAATGTCTGTGTAGCTGCTGTTTGCTTTGCTTTTGCGGTTTATCGGCAGGAGAGCGTGTATCCTTGAGAAGACTGACGATCTTTTGTTAATGAGACTCCTGAGTATGTTAAATCATCATGAAAAATTAATGAGACTGCAAAACTCTGCTTCCCACGGAGTCTGCCAAGGAAAGTTTTGCTTTCTAATCCTTTCCATTGACTGCTGAGCAGCCTTACCCTTACCCCAGGCAGCGGCTGCTGCTGCGGGTGCGGGTGGGTGGGATGGGGGACAGCCAGACACAGAGGGCTCCAGGTCCCCAGCCAGCCCTCAGTGCCAGAGTAGCTCTGGATGGGGTTGGCTCTATCTACACTGACAGTGTCAAACGCGCTGCTATGATCATGTTTGCTAAGCCTGTTGAAGAAAAAAGCAACAGAATGAAATGAAAAGAGAAAGGAAAAGCAGCCACCAGCTTGCTAGCTCAGCCTGAAGCAGGCCAGGGGAAGGTGGTGTTTCCAACTACCGGTGTTTTTCTGATGATGAATTGAGCACTGATGATAAGGAGCATTGGCTGGGAGCAGAGGATGGGCACCAGAGCTAACCCTTTGGGGGCTGCGTGAAGAGCCGTGCATGAAGGAGCTTTTCTGTACACACATGCTCAGGGGTGAGCAAGCTGTCCTCTTGTGCTTTACTACTGTGAGTTTGAGTTCCTGAGTGAGCAGCATGAGTGAAATTCAAAATATCCCCATTCAGGCGGTTGAACTCATCTCTGAAGCTTAACTCTTAGTGGCTGCAGCCTTTCAAAGACCTGTTTGGATGAGCAAGGGACCAGGCTGTCCAGGGCAGGGGTGGAGTCCCCGTGATCCCTGGAGCGGTTTCCAAGCCATGGAGCTGTGGTGCTGAGGGACAGGGGTCAGTGGTGCCCTGGCAGTGCCAGGTTAATGGGTGGACTTGATGAGCTTAAAGGTCTTTTCCAACCACAGTTCCATGATTCTATGATTCTTCTGGCAAGCAAAGCAAACAGGGCTCCAGTGACAGATGCCTGAGATTTAAACCCGTGCTGGATTGTGCACTGGTCACTGAGCGAGCACTGAGACCCAGAAGCACACCAGCCTCTGGGATCTCCAGAGCTGTCTACGGAGAAGTGACTGCTTGGTTCCCCAGGCAGGTGGGGATGTCTCACCGTGAACATCCTGTGCCAGACAGTAGTGAAACGCTGTGCCTTTCAGAAGGAATTTGTGTGCTCTTGACCTCGGGGTGGACTCTGGTCAAATGGAATCTGAAGAGCTCAGAACGTCTAACAAATGGCAATGGGTTTGCAATTTTTTTTTGCGTGGCTCCTTGCCCATGATCATGGGCTTGTGACGTTTCCAGAAAATAACAATGACTGTGTCTGCCAACCTGGTTTAAGGCACCAGGTAAGGGAGCATATGGTGTGAGGGGGGGGAGGGGGGGGCGAGAAGATGAGGGCTGCGGGGTTTTAGGGGGGAGATCTTTGGAAAGAAAGCAGGTCTCGCCCATAGCCCAGTGCAGCGAGGGCTCTGTTGGAACCACTCCGAGCTCCACCACCAGCAGCTCCCCCGCCGCTGCCGACGGCAGAGCTCACCGTGTTGCAGGGGGAAAACCTCCCGGGGAGGCCAAGCCGGGCAGCGCTGGGCTCGGCGCGGTGTGCCTGGCCCCGGGCAAGCCAACCGGGGCACCGGACGGGCGGCACAGACCTCCAAGCCCAGCCCAGCCCAGCCCAGCCCAGCCCGAGGATGGGGTGCTCGGCAGGCACCGAGGCGCTCTGCCCGCTGTCTCGGTGTCCGGACACGACACACCTCGGCGGGGCCGCCGGGCCGCGCCCGGCTCCGCGCCCCCAGCCCCGGGCAAACCCCGCTGGCATCGGCCGCCTCCGCAGGCACAGCGCCGGGGCTGGCGGCAGGGCGGCGGCTCCTCCCCCCGCCGCGGCACCGGCTCGGCTCCGTCGCACCGGGCGCAGCCCGAGCCCCGCCGTCTCCCCCCGCCGCGCCGCTGGGAGGGAAGCCCCCGGCTCCTCCGCCACTGGCCCCGGCGTCCCCTGCTCCCGCAGCTCCGCGCCGGGACCCGCCTTCCTACCTGGG
>JANVCC010000266.1:668231-732877 GCA_025345505.1 Todiramphus chloris collaris | reverse complement strand
TGCAGGCTCAAACCCTGCACGCATCCCTTTGGGTGGTCCCTCACTTCAGCAGTCTGTGTCCCTGCTTTGGCCAAGGTGGGAACCCTCCCAGAAGTACTTCTGGATCTGTGAGGCAGCGATTTGAAGTGTGTGGGTCCACCCTCTGCCTTTAGCAGCATTAAGTAAGTAACAATTTGTTGAAATAGATGGTAGTTTTGAAACAACTGAGTGCAAAGTGTGAACACAGGAGGTCAGACACAGTCCCTTCCCTGGAGCGCCCTGTTAACATTGTCTGTTGATACCATGAAACCGCACTGAGTTATGTCCCCTTGTGCCCTGGGGAGAGCTTCCCACATGGTTTGTGGAACACTCAGGGTGGCTGTTCCTTCCGCACCCTCTCCCGTGTCAGTGACCATCGCAGTACTTGTGCTAGGAAGGGCCCGGACCTTTCTCATGACCGAGTGTATGGCCATGGGAGCGGCAGTGACCTTCTCCCTTCTCATCACCCTGTGTGGCCATGGGGACGGCCACCACCTTCTCCTTTCTCATGACCATGCTGCGGTCCTCACTGTGTCAGTGACCTTCTTTCTCACGAGGGTGGCATCCTTTTTGCTTCATGTGCTACAGAAAATCCAAAGCAAAACGGAGTGTATTAGACTGGAGAGTATCCTCTAAGTCCCACTAATCCTCTAGCTGTTTAGAATAAGCCCTTCCTGCCTTAATGACTTAAATGCCCAAGGCAGTTTAAAGAACAAAAAGCTTTTTCTAATGCCAGGGTGGGTGACCATAGGCTGCCACCAGTGTCCCAGCTCGATGATCCCTGCTGGGCTGGGCTGTAGTGTGTGTGTTGCCCACACTCAGAGGATCCCAGCCCAATAATCCCTGCTGGGCCAGACTGTAGGGTGCCCCAGGGGACCTATTCCAAGCCTTGGGCACAGAAATGTCACTTGCCTGGTAGGATCAAATGTATGTGAGGAGCAGCTACAGAGTCATTGGTATTGTGTAGCCCAGCAGGCAAGACTGGTAGCCACCCTGGTATCTGCTGAAAAGGTTGGCTGGTGTTAATGTGGTGGCAAGGACATGGGTGCTATTTCCTTTTCTTTCCTCCTGATGCTAAATAATAACAATACTTGTGACAGTAATGACAATAATGAAGCCATGGGAGCTGCAAGGGTGGTGGAAACAGGATGAATTGCAAACACCCCCCTGCATTGACAGACAGCTGCATCTTACAGCTTTTAGTTTGGCTCAGCCCGACGTGTGAACTCCTTGTCTGTGATGTGGGGGCGATCACACTTCCTCACTCCCACAGCTTGGCAGGTTTTCTCTGTGGCCTGCAAAGTATTTGACACATGGATTAATTTTAATCGCCCTTACCCAGGGCCTACAGCAGGGAGAGCTCCCAGCGAGCTGCGAAGCACTGCATGGGGCAGTCAGTGGGGCTGCTCATGTCCCTCTTGGGGCTGCTGTTACACAACCAGGGCTGGAGCAGTTGGTCCTTACGTCATGTTGGCTTTTTTGTTTTTGCTCTTCATCAGCACAGGAGCTGGCTCTTTGCCATGGCAACCCACAGTCGAGACCTGCCAGCATCAGACGGGTCCAGCTGGTCCCCAGTGTCCCTCTGACGTGAAGGAAGGTGGAGGAGGATGAGTGAGAGGGACAGAGAGAGAGATGACCAAAAAATGTAGATGCAAAGAGGAAAATAGCAAAAGAGGGAGTTGTAGGGTCAGGAAGATGAAAAAAGCCAACAGGCAGTAATGGATGCATGTGGGAAAGAGAAGAAAGCTGGTGAGCAGAGAACAGGGGAAAGGAGAGGGAAAATACATGAGCAGGTGAATGGGACAGAGATGCATTCAGGGTGATGCAAGAGGTGGCTGGGGGATATACGGCAGATATTCACACATGGGGAAAAGGTCAGAAAGCACCACTCCCAGGAGAGCCAGGGCAAACCTCTCCTCTCCACCTTATCTCCATTGCCTTCGCAGGAGGCTGGGTGAGGCAGGGAGGCTGCCAAGCGGACGGAGTAACAGAGCCCCTGGAGGAGAGCTGGGTATTTTTGACACTAACTGGTGGTTGTGGCAATTGAGGACAGATTCCTTACCTCTCCTGCTTGACCCGTGAAAAAGATAACAAAAAACTTGGAGCTTTGATACATTTTCACTTGAAGTATCTCCTACCTTTGTTTCGTACAGCCTAGTGCTTCTCTGAGCTCTCCTGCTCATCACCCACTTGCGTTTCCTTCTCAAACAAGAAGCAGACCATTGTCTCTGCTGCTCTCCTCTGCCTCGAGAGAAGCTGACTCAGAAGCGAACACTGCACTTTGCTTGCTGTGTGTGCAGTCACCCCAGTTTGGAGGTTCCTCCTCTCCCACCAAAGTCAGTACCAAGGCTCCCTTTATCATCAGGATACAAGCCCAGCTTCAGGACTGCAAGCCAGGAGCGTCCCTAGAGAAGGCTAAGGAGGCAGAATAAGGCTTTAACCCGATGCGCTGGCAGACGTGACTGAGAGCATTTCCCAATGGATTTGCTTTGCACTACAGCCCCACTTCAGCACGGCTCATTCCACCGTGCCCTATCTTAGCAGTTACTTTCAGCACAATTTGTTCTCCCTCACCGTAAATCAACATTTCCGCGGGCAGACTTTAGCTCGGTTCACGATGTGCTGACTCTTGTTACAGAGCTCAGCATCTCACACACCGGTCGTAGCTGGCTTGGCAAAGCCCACGCAGCGCTGGGGCAGGGCAGGAGGCTGGAGCGTGGCAGTCCTGGCCTCGCACTGGTTTGCCCTCTCTTGCCTGCCTGCTGACATTTGGCTGTTTTGGCTTGGGTCACTTCGGTTCGTCTCCACTGACGCCGTCACAAGACAGTCCCCTCCTGTGTTTTGCCCTTTCTGCTTTTATTCCCATTCCTCTCTGTCAGGAACTGGCAGTGACTCGTCCCTGCGGATCGGGGGATATCAGCTCCCATTAGTTCACTTTGCTCTTTATGCAGTGCTAGGATCTCTCTCTGAGATAATTGTACCTCTAGGACTGGCATCGTGGGTCCCTGAGCCTCCAGAATCTCTCTTGCTACACTGCAAATATATTCATTTAATGTGTCTTTTTTAGCAAGGTGGACCTACAAGCTGCTGTTGAGTCTTGAGAGTTGGTTTTGGCATCTCTCTCTTGCTGCTCCAGTAGATGTTCCAGAGTTTGAAGCTCAGAGCAGGCTATTTTGTGGTTCTAAACTCTGTAAGTTCTCATTAAAGAGCCTACACTGGTTGGCATCCCTGAGATGGAACAGGGAGCAAAGATGATACCTGCCCTGGAGCTACGTGTGCTCTTCTTCCCATGGCTGCCAGTCATTTTGAATCCCTTTCTGACATTTGTCTCCCTCAGAGTACAGGAAGGAAAATACAGTGTCAGCAGCAGCTCACAAAAGAAAGCTGGGTCTAGGGCAAAACCTGAGAGGATCTCAGTGACAGCCAAGGGCCCTCCTCCCTGAATCCACAGAGAGTTGTTTGATACAGGAGGTGACCAGTGCAGAAAAGTAAGAATAGGGCAAACAGAATGAAAAACGAAGCTGCTTTTCCTGCAGGTGAAGATGCCTCTTCCTCAGCCCCTGTGTGTGCCCGTGATTAACCCCAAACGTTCTGTGCCAAGGCAGGTCCTGTGTGCAAAGAGATTCCCCAGCCAGCACCGAGCGCTACGTGAACACATGGCTGGACTTTAAGAACAGAGAGAGAGGTGACGGTGACCTCACACCCCTACAACACCTGCTGGCAGTGCTGGGAGGCAGCGGCTGGGGCGGCCGAACTCCTGGAAGCCAGCAGTCCCTTTCTTCAAAATCTTGGCTGCCGCCCCTGCGCTGCTGCAGTGGAGGAGCTGTCTGTGCCCAGCAGGCAGAAGCTGATGCTGTCCCCAGTGCCTGTTGCCATTTGGAATATTGCCACTCTCCATGCTTGGCTAGTTTGAGACCGGTGGAGCTGGTGTTGGTGCCATTCTAGGGGAGCCTGCTCCAAAGATATCATCCCATTATGGAATGAACCCAATAGAGAGCAGGAAGGATGAACAAAGGGGGCTCCCAAACTGTTTTAGGAGCATGAATGATGCCCACAAGACAATTCCTTCAAGCTGAAACCATCCTTCATCCAGAGGAATGTTTTTTCCCACAGTGCCTAGCAAAACACTATGGGTGAGTCAGCAGGATGGGGGCAGCATGATCCAGGTCTGTCTCTGGCTGCGGACACATCCCCACCTCTCCTGTTGCTGGCAGCCCTGGGTCTCAGGAGAACCACACTCGGAGCTGACTGCTTGCAATGGGGGCACTGCTGTGATGTTCTGGACAGTGCAAAATCACTCCTGCTATGAGTTCTGTGGACAGACGAGCCCTTGGAGCCACCGTGGTCCAGGCAAGGCTGGAGATCACCGTGCAGGTGCTTTGGGTTGCTGCAGGCTGCTGGTTTCCAAGCAGTGTGCAACATCTCGCAGATCTGCAGCCAGCTACTTTGGAACTGAGTCCTGTCACTGTTCACTGGAGCAATAAAATAGCAAGGGTATCTTTGCTCCTCAAAGCCAGCGGCAGCGTGCCAGCCACCTCCCCTGCTGGAACAGCTCCGTGGGTACAGCCGCTGCAGTTCTGGCCTCTTCTGCTTCATAAACCTTCTGTGGCCTCAGCCATGAAATTACTTCCTTAGCCAGAGTGCAGGCCCATGGTGGGGCTGGTGCTGAGTTATCAAATCGAGCCCTGCTCACCTTCACTGGACAGAGCTTATTTTCCAGGTGACTGTAGCTACCCCCCTTCTGCAACTTCAGGAGGGTTTAGTTTAGAGATAGAAATGCACTTTACTCACGGTTTCAATACCCAGACCTGGGTCAGGC
This sequence comes from Todiramphus chloris collaris, assembly GCA_025345505.1. Lineage (NCBI taxonomy): Eukaryota > Metazoa > Chordata > Aves > Coraciiformes > Alcedinidae > Todiramphus > Todiramphus chloris. The sequence continues at coordinate 728,040 of JANVCC010000266.1, read as the reverse complement.
CTTTTTATCTGAGCATGGCTGATGCTCCCACCAGAATCGCTGGTGCTGGGTGCCTGAAGAGATGTGTTTGGTCTCCCTCCCAGAGCTGCTCTGATTGGCAGCCGAGGTACGGCGCAGGCAGCAGGGCACGAGCAGTGCCGTTGTGTGCAGAAGGACGTGTCTCTGCAGGCATTTGCACTCAGCAGAGCCTGTCTTTCTCCTCCTTGCAACTACGTTCACGTGAGTCAGATGAACTGCTCCATGTTTGCCTTTTTCTGGCTTGTAGGTGCACTGAATGATGTGAACCCTTAGAAACAGGACTACATTAGTGACCACTCTGGCCTGGGAGGAACCTGGAGGAGATGCCACCTTCCAAAATAAACACAAAGTTGTCTGTGCCGACAGGAAGCTTCCTCCACAACATACGGACCAGTGTAAGACACAAGATTTCAAAGGGGCTGAGGAACTGGGCTCACGGGGCAGTTTTAATGGCCAGTTACTGTTTCTGCCCATCATGTGTGCCCAGGGTGTGTGCTTCAGCATGGCCCACACACAGCACAGGAAGGAGATGTCCATGCAGGGCCCTTCTCTGCTTCTCAGGGTGACCACAAGGTTCCCGCAGTGCTGGAAACCTCTGAGTGGCTGTTGACACAACTCCATGGGCTGAGAAGGTCCCGGGCACGTGGCAGTTATGTTCCTGGGCACCAGTACATTGCAAACTGAAGCAGGTGAGAGATGTGCTGAGTTTGTTGTGTGTTTGAAGGGGCAGGAAGCCCATGGAGACCCAATTCAGTGTTGTCTTGGCAGGGAGAACCTCACTGTCGATATGTTGTACCATTTTCTGCAGTGCCTTGTGCTGGGAGCACAGCCACATTTGCTCTGGAGCTGCCCATATGTTCACACTGTTTCCCAGCATGACTGACAGTGAGCCAGTTCCCTCGGAGCATCCTGAGAGATCCCAGGCTAATTCATCCTTTGCACGTGAATATTCTTCTCATGAGAATTTGGGATGTAAATTCTCAGCCTGGCATAGGCTGGACAAGACACTGGGATGTAGCAACGCACCCTGACTAACTGTGCCTGTTCCAATGTCCTCCTTATCTTCCAAAGAGTCTGAAAACCACAGCTGACTTTCACTGGAACAGGATCTTGCCAACAACCCGCACAGCGTGGTCCTGCCAGGACTGGGCCAAATACTCGTATGAGATCAATGCTTACAGACCAGCCATCCCTTCTCTCAGGCTCCTGCACTTCACATGAGATCCACATTTCAAGCCCGATTCTGCAAAATATGCTATACCCAACTGTCTCTCTCACAGCACACGTCTGTGCCCAGCATTGAAACACGCAAGGAGAGCTGGCCCTGGCAACACACTGAATGGGGCAAACACTCTCTTTTTAAACCCTGAGAATAAATAACGGTGTGGGACCACTCCTCTAGAAGGGGCTGAGCCTCCAGGAAGGCCCTGGCACGGTGTCAGTCCTGCTCTGTACATCCTGTGCCCACCCCAGAAACGGGAGGTTTCCCGTGTGCCACCAGTCATGATTCGCAGCACAGGCGAGGTCGGGGCAGGAGGAGGGGATGCTGTGTGCCACGCCTGCCCCGTACACAGCCAGCCCGGCCCTTGCCCTGCTCCAGGCAAGGCACAGCCTCTCCAGAGACCACGCAGGAGACTGTGAAGAGCCTACGGAGTCCTTGAAATGAACCTCAGCAGATCCAAGAGACCTGAGCTCTCAAAGTGAACAAATGCTGGGTATGAAGATGTGGGAGGAAGCAGGACACGGCCCGGATTCATCCTGCCATCCTGATAGCGAAGGGAGGGAGCCACACATTGCCTGCTGTGTCTGTTGAGGGTATCCCTGCTCACTGCAGGGGGGCTGGATTAGATGACCTTCGGAGGTTCCTTCCAGCCCGAGCCATTCGATGAGTCGATGATTCTGTGATTCTATTGCATCTCTGCATCCCTGCTCCACTCAGACTGCATCTGCTCCTGGCTGGAGGAAGGTAGGTTGTTGCTGGAGAGGGAATATTGCTGGCCAGTGAGCCTCAGGCATCAAGTTTTCACTCCAGAAGGACAGGTTGTTAATAACTGTGACAAGAAGCACGCTGGGAAGGACGGTGTGCTGGTGGGCCCTTGGGTCTCGGAGCTGTATGGTGGCACAGCCTTGCACAGAAGGGGGGGTTGGTTGGTGCTGAGGAACACACTGGTGTCTGCTGTCTGTGGGTCTGGTTTGGAAGCACAAAAAGGGCCACAGCTCCAAGATTTCAGAATACCATTTTTTTTTGAAGCGGGAGATTTGCTTTCACAGGGCTTTTCATGTGAAAAAAAAATCCCTTTTCCTGAACTGACATTTCCCCAATAGGAAAAAAAACCCTTATTAAAAACCTTCCAGCTCCCTGAAGTATCGTTAGATGGAGGTAGGTACGCCCTTGGAGACTTCTGTCCCCTGCTTCCCATCCAGCCCTTCTGTGTCAGCAGACAGAGTCTTTGCGCTCAAAACACTTGCGCAGAGCCTCCCCGATGCTCCCTGGTGCTCACAGCTCCAGCGCCTGCCTCCCGACCCGCAGCTCCCTCTGCCCCGAGCTCACTCGCCTCGTTAGCAGCGTTGCCGGCAGGAGGTTGCAAGCGCTGCCGGCTCCTGTGGTTTTCTCTGGTAGCTTCGCAGGCTGGCAGGACCTGTGTCATCACCGCCCGGCAAACACAGCCGAGGTGGCAGTTACCGGGACAGTCTCTGCCCAGCTCCTCTACTTTTTCAGCAGGGAAGTTTGCCCGAGAGCTCCAGGGAGGGTTTGTCTGTCTGCCCTCCTTCTCCAGCCCCGAGACAGGAGGACTGTGTTGCTCTTTCTCTTGTAGCAAGGCTTATTTAAGGGGTTTCTGCTCCCCGCTTCCTCATCTGGGTGTGTTAAGGCAGTGCTAAGAGACCTAGCGACAAGCAAAAGTCTCAGCCCGTGTGAGTCTGTCCATGCCAAGGAAAAGGAAACCAGGTGAATGACCAGTGGTGTCAGCTGGGAAGAGCACGGTGTCAACACGGGGAGGGCTTTTTATTTTAGAACCGCATTGCGTCATTCTTTATCTCGGGGACTATGAGCTTTGCCACAACACCTTCAAAACAGGAGTCTTACCGTCTTGCCAAGCAGGAGTTTAAATAGCAGCCACAAAAGCCTGTTGGGAAGAGCCAGTGCTAGCAGGGGTGGCTTCCCTGAGATCAGTCTGGTGGCTCTGGCAGGTTTCTGGGTGGTTGAAAAGGTGATGATCAAAGCTGCAGTTGGGAATAGGACCAGGTACGATGAAGGACAGTAGAACTACTCTGAAATACAACCCTAATCCTGGCTGTTGAATGTAGCACTAAGAAAGCCTTCCTCTCTGCTAGGAGAAACTCCTTCTGCCTCTGCAGGGCTGGTAGATGAACAGATCAAGATGTCCATGTCCTTGTGGAGCTGAGCTGCCAGCCCCATCCCTGGTTGTTGTGTTAATTGCTGATCAGAGCTGAGCTACTGTTAAATTCCCTCCCGTAAGCTACTTAGTGCTGCTGGCACCAGCAATTTCCTTAGTCCTCTGAGCCTCCACTGATACAACACAGGCAGCACAACACTGTTGGTCCTTCTGATGTGGTCCCTGCAGCGTGGCCAGGCATGTAATCTTGCTGGATCCAGCTGCAAAGATGGTATTTGTGGTATCAGTAGAGTTAGGGTTGTTGTGATGAAGTAAAAAGGGAAAATCTACAGCTGTATACAGGTTGAGGGACTGGTTCCTGGTTAACTCTCCAGTTGCAATGGCCCTGGGAACACGAGGGGTTGGGTCTGGGCTGGTACCAGTGGCTCTGGCTCCTGCACGGTCCCCTGCAATGGGAGAATAACTTGAGTGAGCAGAGCTGGCCATAAACTGGTGATCCCTGCCTCTCCCAGTCTCATCTTACCCCACAGGGCTTGCAGGATTCAGCAAGAACCAAGCTCTTCTGTCCCAATGGCATCAGTGCCAGTTAGTGTCATCCAGGGATGACCCAGTTGACATTTTGGAGTGGAAATTGGCTGAAATGGCCCATTTCAGGAGAATTGCAGCCATGGGGGATGAAAAACAGCTGTTTTGGCTCCAGAGCAAGTAGGAGAGTGGACAGAGAAGGTTCCACCTCCAAAACTGTTGAAATGATTCTGCTTTTTTTGGTTAGAAGCTGAGCTTCAGAAATGCTCAAAATATTTCAGCTGATCCTTCCAGAAAAAGGCATCTTTAAATGTTTGTTTCAAACCTTTTTCAGTCAAATACTTAAATAACAACAGGTCCAAGGAAGGGTGCTGTTTAAACCATTCCTTCTAAAGATGCTGAAGGAAACAGAGTATTTGCAGGAGAAAGGAAATGGATTTGTTTCTTTTTACAACCCCAGTCCTAAACCCTGCATTTTAGCCCACCCGAATCCCATGTGTTTGTGCTGCCCCCAGCCCTGAACAACAATGCTTGGCCACGCTGCAGGGACCGCATCAGAAGGAACAGCAAAATGTCCACGTTCCCAATGCGGGGAGCTGAGGAGCTCACGCAGAGACCTGAAATGGATACCCAGAGAAAAGTGCATATAATGCTCCACAAGCGTTTTGCAGGGGATTTTCTGAGTGTGACGTGATGTGTTCAGTTAGGAAACCTCCCAGGAGTCACTGCGTGGTCTCCTCTTGGACCTCGGTAAATGTGATATAAATCTATTGCAAGCTGAGCTCCACTTGTGCAAGGGTTGAAGTAAGGCCAACGTGGCTCAGATTCTGACCGTGGTGGGGAGAAGGACCAGCGTCTGCCGCTGGGCTTTAGCTCTCCCTCTTGAAGCACGATTTCCATCCTGCTGCAGCATGGAATTATTTGCAATTTCAAGGGTTTTCTGCCACTTTGAGTGAAGTCCTCAGGCGGGCGGGCACAGCGCACGGTGTCTGCAGGTGCTGCAGGCACCTCCACCCTTTCTCTCCACCCAGTATTAATTATTGTTGAACTGGTCCTTTAATATTTAATTGCCACCTTGACTCCCCTTTTCATCTCCTCCCTTCTCAGGCGTCTCTGTGCCTCTTGCAGGCTGGCCCTGTTCTCCACACCTTAACCCTGCTCGAGAAAAGCCCTTCTCCCCGCCAGCCGAGCCCGAGCCGAGCCCGAGCCGAGCCCATGCAGCACCAGTGCGATGAGAGCCCGCTGGAGGCCGTGAAGAGTCTGCAGTCCGGCCTAGACCCTGGAGCCAAGGTTGGTCTCTGGAGCTTGATTGCAGTTCTGCTGGCAAAGGGAAGTGAAATGGTTTGTTAGGTTTTCATTGAGCTTGGTAGGGATGAGAGGCGCTTGTGGGCCTGGAGAACAGCTGCTGAGTTTGACACTTCTCTCTTCCTGCATCAGACTGACAGTGGGTGATGTTGCCATCGGTGTAGCCCCAAAGCAGCCCTGCCTCAAATAATTGTGACTTTCTGTAGCTCACAAAGGACATGTGACTGTGTCAAGAGCCAGCTGGTTCTTGACATGCTCATTTGCACCTTGTGAAGTACAAGTTACAGGCCACTGGGCTGCCCACGTCCTCCTAGCTCTGGGCTGAAGCCGTGGGCTGGGGTACCTCCCTTGGCCCCTGCTGATGTCAGCTTTCACCCAGGGCGGACCAGCTGCTGTCTGCAGCTCTCCAGGCTTTCCCCAAGGACTACATTTCCATAGAAGATGAAAAGAACCTGCCTGACTGGCCATCCCGGCCACTTTCCACAGCCCAGCACCCCTCCCAAGGCTGGGCTGTGTGTCCTACATCTGAAGGCTGTGGTAGTAAATGGGGTCAGCAAACCTGCGCTTGGTCCTGCTGTGTATGTCTGGAAGTGGGAAAACTTAGAGGACAAATCCTCTTATGGTTCGCTCAGCTTCAGTGGCCCTGTGCTAGAATTACAAGTTTTTCAGGGGCAGAAGTTGTCAGGTGAGGTGCTGAGATCCTGAGTCATGCAAGGTGGCATTAAATGTGGGTGGGCACAGGTCTCACTCACAGACTCGGGGCAAGAGCTGGCAGTCTGGGACGATGTGCAGAGAGGGGAGAGGAGGGGACAGACGTGTCCTCCAGCAGGAACAGGGCTGCTCTGCACGCCCCGAGAGGTTCCTGTGCTGGGGCTGTGGTCGGTACGGCGATGGGAAGGCAGCCCCTGAGCACCAGCAGGCAGCTCTGCCCTTCACCGGTGCTCAGCGGGACCAGGATGCCATTCTGTCTTTAACTAGCTTTGCTATTCTCATTTTAATTGTATATTGATACATTCAAGGACTATCTCAGCAGTTGTTTGATCCCAAAGAGTCTCTCCAGCTAAAGCTCATTTAAGGCTCCTGGCTGGTCCAGGGAATATGCTGTGCCCGTTCTCCGGGCTGGCTGGAGGAAGAGCCTCAAACGCCTTTTATCCCGCGGTCGCAGCTCGCCAGAGGACCAGAGCCGCGGCTGAGCGGGCGAGCCAAAGGACGAGTTTGCTATTGCGGGGAGTTTGCTCTGCGGTGGATGCCACAGACGCCCCCGGGCCGCCGAGAAGCATTTCTTTGCTACACCTCGCGTTCCGTGCCTGCTGCCTGCCGGCCCGGGGAGGAGCGGCTGGCTCTGCCCAGCCCCCGGGGCAGCGGGAGCTGCGGGTTCGCTGCCGCGCAGGGCAGCGCCCAGAGCCCCCCTGCCGCCCGGCCCCCGCAGCCCCGCTCTGCCCTGCACCAAACCCGCCAGGCTTCGCCCGCCTGCCACGCTGGGCGTTCTGGCAGCCGGCTCCAGCTTCTCCCAGCAGGGACCGAGTGCCATCTGTTGGCTGAAGAGCGGTTCTGCAAACGATGGAGCGAGGCCAAGATGAAGAGGGGTGAAGTGCACTCGGGAAAAGCGGGAGCACGGGACTGAGTGGCCTTGGAGGAGTTTCAAGACACAGGGAAGGAGGGTTTCAAGCCAAGGTGGTTCCCGCTGGTGGAGGGGCTGGTGAAGGGATGCCAGGAATGTTTCTCGGGGCAGTCACGCTTGGGTTTATCATGGAATCAGATTCTTTCCATCAGACTTCGTGTAAGGCGGAGAGACAAAGGAACAAGTAGTCTTGCTGTCAAAGTGTCGGGAGATGCTTCCTGCAAGCTGCTGAATCCAGTCCTGCAGTGGGGAGAGTGTCGACTCCTGTCAGAGATGGTTCTCTGTGCTGGAACTGGATGGGAGAGGCTTTCAGTGCGCAGCTGGAGAAAGGGACTGTTTCACATCACGAGCACAAAATGGACAGGTCATTGCCCTGGTTTCCTTCCCTTGCCCCTGAAGTCTCCAGCAAGCTTTGCCCTGAGTGGAGACCAGGGCCTCCAAGTAGGCAACTGGGGGCTGTGTTTAAGGGAGACCAGCCGAGCTGCTGTGTAGCACAGCAGTGCAGCAAGAATCCCTCCATGCCCTCTTGATTCCTCCAGCTTTCAGGCTGTCCTGAAGACAAGCTATTGTCTGCTCCAGGGGCTGCTCCTTCAGGGGCTGCCTGTGCTTAGCAAGAGCTGCCACATCTCCTTTCTGTGAAGCAGAAGCCGCAGTGCCAACCTTGGCTATCCACTCTGGGCATGCCCCATGGCTTCTGCTCTCGGTAGGCTTCAGAGGTGGCACAAGCCAGTGCACAGCAGCCAGCGCACAATAAAAAGCCTAGAATTGGGCCATCCTGCCTATTAAAGGTCTTCTGGCAATTGCAGAAGAATAGAGGGATTTAGCTCTAGGGGTGGTGGACAAATTCCCGAGTGAGTAATTAGGCTGGTTTCCCCAAATGCCCTTCCTGCTGCCTGTGGATGCCATATACACTCTCTGTCTGAAGTGCTCTGTCAAGTTGCTGCATGCTGGGGAATAGCTGCCACCAGCTGCCTGGGAGAGCAGCACGGACGTGCTCCAGCCACCAAGGTGCTCATGTGAGCAGGGTTCAGTGGGTCCGGGGCTTCTGCAGGACCCCTAAGTGCCATGCACCCAGCACACCCTTCTCCCTGGAGCAGGAAGCTGAGGACCAACTTTGGATCCTCTTCTTCCCAAGTGGCAGACTTCTGGGTATTGGTGCTCTCTGGTACAGGGGTGGTGGTCCTGGAGGATTGTCCTTACCCTGAGGGAGGCACAGCTCCCAGGACAAGTGCTAATCTTGGGACTGACAAACCAGAGCAAACCAGAGTTTTTGGCAGTTCAGAGAGAGCCTTCAAGCTGAGGACAGCCGTGGTGTTATTGCAGCCCTTTCTGGCCATGATGCCAGGCACAAGGCAGGGGATGTGCATGTACAGAACACCGTAAATCTGTAAAGTTCTGCTTTCTGCATCCTCTGCGAGTCCCAAGAGCACAAACAGGTCCCCAAACCAGCCTGTTCTGCCCTGCTGCTGAGGCTACTCCCTTGTGTCGGGCCCTTTTGCCCCTGGGTTTCCATGTGCACAGCATTAAGTGAGAGTTCATCTTCTCATTGGTCTCAGACGCTGATGCAGAAGGAGATGCTTGTCATTTATGCCACTCAGACATGGTAAAGGACGGATGAGAAATGTCAGCTCTTTGTGTTGAGGGCTCTGGAAGAGCCAGCACTGCCCTGGAGGGAACTGCTGCTCTCTAGAGACATGAGCAAAAGGAGAGGTAATTTTGGGCTCCTGATGCCTGCTCATGGCACTGGTCACTGCTAGAAGAGCTTGGCCACACCACTGATAGCAGCAGAGACTTAGGGTGCCATGGCTATGAGGTCTGCAGAAACTCCTCGCAAGGACTTGGGCGTGACATGGTCCCCGGACTGCCGTGTGATCCATGGAGCTCACGGTGCAAGGAACTGGGGATAATGGTGAGGGTCTCTGTGTTAACCTGGACCTGGGTGTCAGCAGCGTGTGCAGACTCCTCGACCCCAGGAACTTGGCCACCATACAGAGAGGACAATCCACTGTCACTGGAAATTGTTTCCACTGACTCCCAGACTCAGCCCAGCAGCATCTCCCAGGGCTGACCTTGTTTGTCCTTGTGGCCACCAGCCCAACTAAAACCAGGCCACCCCTCCAGCCCGCAAAGGGACTGTGCCAGCTTGGATACCCAAGGCAGCCCGTCCTGCCAGGGCAAGGAAAAGCCCCATGTGGCTCCAGACCTCCTGCACAGGCTTGTCCATCACAAACCTCTTGATAAGCACTTGGGTTCTAGCAAAGCTCCTGTGTCTTTCTCACAGTTTTCCATCCACAGCAGAATCTTCATTTCCTTCATCAAGCCTGAATCCAGAGGCACTGCCTGGGAAAGGGTTTCATTTCCTTTCATCATTTGAGTAGCTGCTAATTAATGTGGGTCAGTCTTTCCCCCTAAGCACTTTTACTAAGCCATGCTTCCAGCTCCTTCGGTGCCTCAGCTGTGATCTCCTATAGCTGGAGTTCTGCGGATTCAGAGCTCTTCAAAGTCTTCTGAGTGCTTCCTTTGAACTATGCTGGATTTCAGGTTGAGCTTTCTGGATTTTCTGAGCAGCTGACCTGCTCAAAGGCCTTAGAGGGGAGAGGTACCAGCAGTGAGTCTGCTCAGGTTTTTTAACATAACAAACCTATCAGGACCCTCATTAAGGTTGGGGTCCTTGGGTGCATCACTCCTTGGGCAACAAAATATCCCCCTGTGTGCCTCCATCTCCTGTTCACCTCTTGCACCATCTGGGTTCCTCGGGGGCTGAGGGGCAGGGCAGCCAGTCTGTATTGAGGGAGGACACAGCCCACAGCCAGGCCATGGTGCTGAGATAAGGGTACCAGTGTGGCAACCCAAGAGGCAGCAGATGAGTGCTGCCTTTTCTCCCACAGCCCCGCTATTTGTGACTCTTCTGGGGTCATTTTGGCAGCTTTCAGCTGGGGACTTACAGGGGACATTTGAGTATGTCCTGTCTGCTAGTCATGGTGCTGCTGGCACTGCCCACCCTGTGGCATCACTTCTGTCCCCTCCCTCAGAGAAAGGCACGTTTGAAAAACAAGGGAATTATCCCCGGAGGATACTGAAATTAAGCAGAAAAAGGCGAATCTGGCACTTGTCTTCCCACCAAGGCTGACCCACGTACTCGCGCTCGGGTGACACCCGGGACCCCGGACCTTCTCCTGCGCCCTGCCAGGCGTGCAGCTCGCCAGGCATAACAAACGACGTGACCCCATGAACGGCCACCGAGCGAAGTCAAGCTGTTTGCCTGATCCATTTTGCATTGTTCGCCCGGCTTTCCCCACTTTGAACCAGGGCTTGTGGCATCAGGAAGTTAAAAGGAGTCAGGAGGGGGGGGAAGGGGGGAGTGTTTCTTTTAAAAAGAGAGTGAGGTTAGAGAGGAGGACACAGGCACTCAAAACCCTGTCTGTGCTTGGTATATTAGGCAGCCAGTGCTCTTGGCTGGGAGCCCAGACGAGGCTTTTGTAATCAAAACATGATCTTGTATGCTGTGCAACCAGTGCGGAGAAAGGCCGTCTGATGGCTCTCCTCTTCTAGCTCTGCTCTGGAATCCGCCGGGCTTCGCCGCCGAGGTCCAACATGCACCGAGCTGTGAGTGCTGCCCTTGGGGGGCCCGGGAGGGCTGCGGGGCGGTGGGGTCCCTGGCCCGGCAAGGCCATGGAAGGACTGGCGCTCGCTTCCTTCAGGGTGGCCTTTCGGTGGCTGTGGCTTTGTTGTTGTTTCTCCCCTCGCCCGGCTGCCGGCAGGCACGGGGAGCAAACCGGCCGTGCACCGTGGGGGGGACTCGGGGCGCCGGGGTTCACGTGTCCATCGCCGGGGCAGGTTGCGGTGGCTGGCTCGGGACAATGTGCCTCCCGGGCGGGTGGGAGCCCGGGGAGATAACAAACAACCCGGGCAGTGCTGGATGGCGCCTGTCCCAGCAAGGGCTTGTGCGGCAGCTGTCGAGCCAGAGGATATTGCTTAAAAAGAGCGGCTGCGTTTGCTTACGCAGGAGAGTGGTAGCTGAGGGCCCCGCTCCTCTCTCCGCTTCCCTCCCCCCCACCTTCTGTCTTTCTCGCTTTGCCAACCCTGCTGCCTCCGAGGTCTCTCGCTGGGGAAGCGGGCGGCAGCGGGAGCGTGCGGGAAAGCGCTGCCCGCAGCGACAGCGCGGAGCGAGGCGTCCCCCCCGCCCCCGGTGAGCTGCGGAGCGAGTGCGTGTGCCGCTCGGGAGCGGGGGTAGCAGGAGAGAGGTGTCGGCATGCAATTGAAGCACGAAGCCGCTCGCTTTCCTTTTCTCCTTTTGTGACACTTTGATTTGCCATAGAAAGAGGCCTCTCGTTCTGCTGCCTTGCTATCTAGGAGGCATCGGGCTCGGCTGCTTTCGAATTCAAAGCCATGGCACGTTTGCCTGCCAGAGCCATTTATAACTCTCCTGTCACTGTGACATACGGGCACCTGGGCTCCCCGGAAGAGCTTTGCTCTGGGGAGGGCACCGTGTAGCCCCTTTTCATCCTGAGCATCAGCTCCAGCCTGGGCTGGGGCGGCGGATTCGTTCCAGAAGCAGAAGAGAGGGCACGTCCCCCTGTTATCAGCTGGCTCGCAGCGGTGGCTGCTGAGCAAACGCTGACTTGGCTGAACTGGACAATGGGTGAGCCCCTGCGAGCTTGTGCGTGGGCTCAAAAGGCCGCTCGGCGCTGCTGCGCGTGGCGGGGCTGCTCCATGGTCCCGGGGTGTGCGGGCCAGGGACCACCTCCCGTCCGCAGCGCCCCAGCCTTTGCCGAAACAGGTTGCGCAGAAACGAACATGTTAACGGCTTCGTTAATAAAGGGGAGGAGAAGTGCTGAATACCAGGAAAACTTTCCTTCCAGCAACTTGTTTCCAGCTGGAAATGGAAAGACCCCCCTCCCCTCTGCTCTAGCTGTGTTGCAACGGAGAGAAAATGCTGACGAATGTGCAGTCTCGCGCGGGGAGGGCGAGCGGCCTGACAGGTCCTTTCCATCCTTTGCCTTTGAAAAGAGAAGAGTACAAATACAATCTCTGTAGGAATTTTTAAATTCCTCTTGAGCTGGCAGCTCTGTCAGTCCTCCTTCAAAGGAATCTGAAGATGAAAGGGGTGTGTTTGAGGGCACGCACCACTTTGATCCCACCCTCCAACAGCCAACACCCCAGCGCTCGGCAAACAGCGAACCTGCCAATTTAGTGCGCACAAAATAGCTTCTGTTCAGGTAAACACTGAATTCAGCTTTAATCAGCCTCACAAAATGGCCATGAAAGTGTATCCACCCCCACAGACAATCTAGTCACCTGTCGCCTACCCTGCTGATTGATGGCAAGGGGAAAGCGCATTCCGTTCTCCTGCAGACCTTGACAGAATCCCATTGTCCAGCAGGAGAATGTCTGGAGGTGGTTTAAATGTCCCCGTTGTTCCACCTGAACACAAGTGCTGCCTGTGTCCTGGCAGAGCCGCCAGCAAGGGCAGCTAAATCAGCACTGATAAAATGCCCCTCACTGGGGGTCCAAGTGAAGATGCTCTTGTGTGGGATCTACTTTAGCAAACCGGTTCTCCTGCCTCTCTGGTTCCTGCCATCCAGGCCACCTCCTCTCTGACAGCGTCACATCTTCAACCTTTAGTCCCTTTTCTCCAAAGAACATGATGTACGCAGACCTTTCCCTCCATCCGTGGCCCTATTCTCTGCAGATCAAGCACAGGTCTGCGTGATGAGAGCTGAAATGTCATTAGCTTTGGGGTTTTTGTCACAGAAAGCCCTGAAAGGGAGACCCAGCATCAGAGGGACGTGCGGTGGCTCTCAGCTGGATCCCTTCCTTTGAAGGTGGGTGCTGGCTGTGCGCACAGGGGCTGATTGGCTTCCCTGCTTCCTGGGAGGCCTGTGGCACTTCGGAAGCGCAGTGATGCTAAGCTCTGGCTGAGTTCCCAGCCTCTACCTGGAATTATTTTCCAAAGGGTGAGCTGATGAAAGGTGCCTGCATTTTTACTTGGTGTCCATCTCCCAGGTAGCTGAAAACCTCCCCATGTTAGGGGGGTAATTCCTGCAGCTCGTCTCCAGTCCTGTGCTTTCAAGTGGGCAGGATATTCCCATCCTGGCAAAAAGCCACGTGACACACAAGAAATCGAGGGTCAGGTTCCCAGTGCTGCACTGGCACACTGTAAACACACACATCTTCGGGAGGCTGGAGCCCCTGGCTGTCGATGGATAGTGCTCACCAACACAGCGGGGAACAAGAGAGTCCAAGGCTTTCCCTCCCCTGGGCTACAGCATCAGTGGCTTATCTCTTTGCCTTCAAGCCTTGGGCTTCTCCCTGCACCTTTTCTTGGTTTCAGAAGGGCTGTGTTTGATGGTAGCCCTCCATCCCCTCCTCTGCTGCTCCAGTTTTTCCTCTGGTGACCTAATTAGGACAGGGCAAAAGGCAACTGAGGTCTCCAGGAGAAACCCTCCCTTCCCAGGAGAAGGACTTTGCAAGCCCGTTGGCTACCGCTCAAGGCTGGACTCCAGGGAGCCTGGCTGCCTGACTCACCACCAGCATGAAGGCACCCGGGGCACGATGAGCGTCAGAGCAGATCCTGTGTCCCCAGCTGCCGTGGTTGGCCCCTGACGTATCCTCCCTGGAGGAGGTCCCAGCTGCTGTGCCATGATGAATGAAGGAGAAACCCCTCCTGCCTCTGCAGAAGCTCTTGCATGGTGCAGAGCCTGCCGTGGAGGATGCTTTGGGGGATTTCATCCTCGGGATGGGCACAGCCGGGAGCTGTGGGCCTGGAAGAAGCGAGGGCAGCAGGAGTGCTCGCTCGCAGCGGGGCAGCGGTGACTGGCTCCTGTGAAAGCGGGGAAACCGGCGCCTGGCTTGAGGGTCTTGGTGCTTTCAGGGGGAATTTGATAGAAAGCCAACAGGGATGGGCAAAAAACCATGCCCCACCCATGCACTGTGAGCAAAACCACTTCACTCTTTCATGGAATTTTAATCAATTCTATCTGCCAATTAACCACCTATTAATGACCGATTCTGTTTTCAAAGAAAAATAAACCCAAGCACACCCTTAGGAAAAACATCCCTGCTTCCCTCCCCACGCCGCTCACCCCCAGGGTTTTGTTCTTCACCCCCCTTAGCGCAGGGCACCCCGTCCCTTCAGCACCTCCTCCCTCACTGGGCACCTCTGCCTACCGAAACATCACCAGTTATGCCCGGTATACCCATGCAGCTGGGATGTTTTTAGGACCAGGCTTGTAGCAGCTGTCAGGTTAGCACTGGGCTGAGGCTGGAAAAGTTGCTGAGATGGGGGTTGAAGGTGGGGAGCATCTTTTGAATCGGGGTTGAAGGTGGGGAGCAGCTTTTCTCCAGGTTATGGCAGGGGGATGAGGTGCCCTGGAGCAGGGTCTGATACTGCCCTGGAAACCTCAGCAGCTCCAGGGTAAGCAATGCTGAAGACACGGGCCCACAGGAACCTCTTTGCCAGCCTTTGGGGACCACCAACAGCCACACACTGGCTGCTTCTGCTTCACAGGGACCCGACTTTGAGAACCACCTTCAGGTGCCGCATCTCGATGTAGCGAGGTGGGCGACGTTTCCATTCCATTTACTTCTCGAGTCCTCCAAACTTTCCCAGCACCATGGGCAATATGCACCATACCCGGCAGCTGGATTCAGTGCCCAGCAGCTGGATTTGCTGCCCGGCAGCTGGATTTGCTGCAGAGCTCCCATGGCAGACTGAGTGCCCAGGGCCAGCTGGCAACAGCGGCTGGCTGCAGGTAGCCCGTTGGGGGTAGAGTAGCGATGTCAGCAACACAGGTATCCAAGCGTGCAGTGCCTGCGCCGGGGCTCGGGGTTCCTTTCCTCCCCTCCTCAGCCTGAGGCAGCTCTCTGTGCGAGGGAAGGAGCGGCAACGCGAGCTCTCTGCGGAACGCTGGTGCTGTGCTGATAAGGAGAGCGCAAAATCTCGGTTTAAAAAGAAACCTATAGTGCCTTGGAGACCTCAGCCTTGCCACCTTGCTCTTCGTGCGAGCGCCGGGCCGAGGCGAGGTGATGTGGGGCACCTTGCTGCAGTGAGCTGCCACTCATCAGGGCAATTTGCACCAGGCAACGCTGTCACTAGAATATAAAAAATGCAATTTGTTATTCCCTGTGGTAGCCAAGGAACTCTCTGGATGCAAAGCTGGGGGAGCTGATGTGTCTGAGAACGCTTGCCCCGACAGTCGGGAGAAGTGTCATTTACGGCGCGCAGCTAAACAGTGTGTTAACTCTGGAGCCTCCAGACAGTCAGCAGAGTGGGACATCAGCTTTTTGCTCTGCCCACCTCATTGCTGAACAAAATATTCATGAAAAGAAAAGGTCAGTTCTGTCAGGAAAAAGTCACTTTACAAGACTGTATTCTTTTTAGTGGAGGACCAAGGGGAGAAGTGGTGGGAAAGACTCTTCTGTTTCCCACCGTGTCCAAAGAGAAGGAGCAAGTTTCAAACCGTCAGTGTGATGGCTGAGAAGAGCTTTGCTCCTTCTGTTTGCAGGATGCTGCTGTGGATGATGCAGTGTTAAGGAAGAAGGAGCAGAAAGATGTCGAACTCGATAAGAAAATCTTGGCTTTGCGGAAGAAGAACGAAGCGCTCATACGGAGGTACCAGGTAAGTCTGCAGGCTCTTACCCTCTCCATCTCCCTTTTGGAGCCTTTGACTTGCAGCGTGATGACAGTCAGCAGTGGTGGAGGGACTTTGCTACAGCTCTTTTACACTGGAAAGCACAGGGGGCAGGTGGGCAGAGCTCTGCCTTTAGCTACAGCTTCTGAATCAGCAGGAATGCCGGCCCGCCGACACTTGCCTGGCTGCTGTGCCATCACCTCTCACCCTGCAAGCTTCCTCTCCCTGCCTCACACCTTTCCCTCCCCTGCACCTCATAGCCCGATCACTTTTCCCTGCCTGTCCTTCTCAGCACATCATGCTTATCTTCTTGGATAGGAGGTTGTGTCCTCAGGACATTTGGTAGGTTTATCTTCCCTACCAGGCAGTGGGATTGGTAGAAGCTCTTTCCTGTCTGGTCCCAGGGTTTCTGTGGATCATGGAAGTGTCCAAAAGAGATTCCATGGAAAAAAAAAAGGAAGATGAAGGGAAATCAAGGCTTTAGCAGCCTGCTGGTTACTGCAGCTGTACCCTTTGAATTAGGAGGAAGTACTTCAGCTACATCCCATATTTTTTTCATGCTGCCTTGGCCAAGAGAGTCTACCCAGTGGCCTGCAGAAGATATCCAGCCAGGCTTGTGCAAGCTGCTCTGGGTGACATTGTGGGAAACTGGAGGAATCTCTGTGGATTTGTTTATCTTTTTCCTTAAGCATCTGCAGACAACATCTGTAGGCGTCCAGGTCCAGGCTGAGGATAAGGATATGTGTGTGTTTCAGGAAATAGAAGAGGATAAAAAGCGAGCTGAGCAGGAGGGAATGGCTGTTACCTCCAGGAGACCCAAGCAGGATGGACTCACTATCACCATCACCAAAGCTCACAACGTAAGTGCTGCCTCTTCTCTGCCACAGGCCAGCTCTCGCTCCAGTCCTGCCTCAGCGAAGGGATGTTTCTGAAAAGAGGGAGTCTCCACAGCAGAACTCCTTCAGACACAGGACGGAGCTCCGCAGCCCCTGCACGGGATGTGAAAACTCTGCAGGGATGTGTGTTCAGCGTGGTTTTAGCTGATGCACATAAATTCCCTGTCACGTGCAGGTGCCTGTACCCCAGCACGCAGAATTGGCAGGGAAACAAATGTGTGGACAGGTACACTCAGCCCTGGGTGTCAGCATCACTGCAGATCCATAGGCAGACTGTACAGTGTATGTGTGTCACTGGAGGTGTCGGGAATGCCTCTGGGAATGGCCCTAGGCTGGGCAAAGTCCCTATCCCCTGAGGCTTTCTGAGTGAGCAAAGCAAGCAGCTCTTGGTTGCTCTGGGGCTTCCCGCAGCTGGGGCAAAAATCTACAAGTCACAGGTTTCCTTCCTCACTGGACCAGAGCTGTGTCTGACAAGCCCTGTCCACCCCTCCTGGCAGCGTGGGGCTCGGTAAACCGCCCAGCCAGTCCTGCATTAACCCCTGGGTGAAGTCCTCTGGCAGAGCTGGCGCAGAGCTCTCTGAGCCAGCCCACCCTCCTCCGTGCACTCAGCACTCCTGGACTCTTAGATCCAGGCTGGTGCGTTGCTCACGTCTCAACCACGCCCCGGCCCGTGCTTTTCTCTGGAGGTGCACTGTGGCACACGTTTTTCTCTCATACAGGACCTGAAAGATGCAATTACCCAGACTGAACACTATGGACAAGATAGCCCAGCCCTCTCGATGGTGAGCACCACCCTGGGAGCCGGCCACTTGGCTTCCCAGGCCACCTCCATCAGGACTTAGGCTTTCCTGACCTAACTCAGAGTGCTGCAGAAAGAGATGAGGATGACATTTGTTTCCTATAACTCTGGCATTTTAGTCTGAAATGTCAGATTTGTAAGTGCAAAGGATTTTCTAGACCCGCTGTAATTGTGGGTTTCCCTGCTGAGCAGACAACGAGCCCCTTGTTCCCCCGGAATGTCACGGCACGGTGCCGGGCACAGAGAGCTTCCTCGGGGCAAGGCCTTGCCTGGTCATTAGCCGGGCTCCTGGCTTGTGTGCAGGTGTGTCTGGGGAAGGGAATGCCCTGCTGAGCTGAGGGGGTTGCTAACGGGAGTGATTCCTTTTCCAGGACAAAAGGGTGGTGAGCGAGAAATGGGGGAGCCCCTGTCCTACGAGCCCTGGGTTCGGCATCGGCAGTGAGGAAGAGGAGGAGGAGGAGGAAGCAGATCACATGTTCACGTTCAGGATGGGGAAGAGGATGCAGCTGGCTGTTACCATGGACAACAAAGCCAAGGTGAGCATGGAAGAGCATTCCTCACACACTCCAGCCTCTTGACTTAAAAAGGGGCTTCTTTTCTGTCTCTCACATGAACTTTCTGCTCAGCGTGTCCCGCAGTGTCCCATCTCCAAAGGGAATAGCTCCCTCCTCTCTCCTTTTCTCTCAGTCCTCCAGCACAGCCTCAGTCCTCAGAACACACTTCCCTCCCCATGCCTGATTCCCAGGAAGCGGCCCCCAGGCCTTGCTAAATCTCCACAGCCAGTTCCCCTTCTGAGAGATCAGGCACCTCAGTGCCCTCCTGGCTGACCAGCGGGCTTGTTAAACTGTGTTCCTGTGCCTGGAGAGGGGCTGGAAATTAGCGGGAGCTTGGCCAGATTTAGCTGCTGTACTCCCCAGCTATTCCCAGGGATATAGGTGTTTGGTGGTAAAACCAGCATCATTTCTCCCTGTTGCTGTATTCCAGAAAGCCCTAAATGCCAAAGAAAAACCAGCGATGCGAGTAGCTGTTGCAGCTGCCAGTCTGATGGGCAGAAAATGTGACCCAGCATTGGCAGACTTAATTAAAAACTGTGAGAAAAGGCAGAAGTAATTGAAAATGCTACTTAATTTTTAAATCCCAAAACATCCCCTCCTGGGCTCTGCCCTGTCCCTCGTGGAGCCTGTGAGTCTCGATACAACGATCCCGAGGCAGCTTCGGCATGCCAGGGTTTGTTTGGGTTTGATAAAACTTTGGCAGTTGGCATTGGCAGCACGTCCAGGGAAGTTGGTGCCTCTGGGAGCTTCACTCTCTTATTTTCTTTGCTTGGAGTATATCTCAGGAGACTGACTTAGATCTCACTGGAGTGAGTGAGTTTGACCACTGAGACTGATAGGCACAGGAGCAGAAGTGTCACCTTCTTGGGCAGAACGTGGTACCCACGTGCACAGAGGCAGCTGTCTGGAGCTCAGGGAAGCTCTCTAGCTAGTGGGTCTCTGCACGTGTTATTTCTTGCTCTTGAATACGTTCCAAAAGAACACAAGAGGCAATCTGAGCTATTTATTAAGACTAAGACACCAGTGAGCCAGCAGGAGACACGACACGCAGGTGAGCACAGCCCCTCTGTGCTGACCGTGCCGATGCGATGGAGACACGAAAGCCTTGCGGGGACGCTGGGGCAGGCGAGGTCAGCCCCTGCCCCTGTCTCCATCACCTCGGCGCTGGCAAGAGGAAACAGTGGCAGCAAATGCTGCTCCCGTGGGTCTCCTTTCAGGCACTGCAATGTGCTCACACACAGAATCAGAGTGGGCTTTTTGGAGCTGAGGTCCAAGCCAAAGACATTCCCCAGGGTAGCGAAGCGAATCCCCACCCTTCCTGCTCCCCCGGTGCGCTGGGAGCCTTGGCTGTAAACAAGAGGCAGGGAGCTGTTCCTCCCTCTGAGGCAGCTTGGGAAGAGTTTTCTGCTTTTGTGCCTCGAATGCCTTTTCATTTCTGTCTCTCTGTGACCCAGTTACCCTTTCTTTCCAAGAAGAAATGGGCTGCAATCACTGTGCCATTATAAAGTCATTATATGTTACCTTGAAGGAACTGAATCACTTAGGAAATAATATACCTTTCAGAACAATTTTTCAGGAGCAGGGGACTGAGGCCTCTCGTTTCCTTTGTTCCAGATAGCTCACCAGTAGCACGAACATCCCCTTCAAACGCAATCTCACCCCAGCACAACCAAACCACCTCCTGGTGTAAGGGGGAGAATTCTGGTTTTCTCAGAATAGCGAGTACGCAGAAATCCCACCGTCCTCGTTACTGAGGGAGCTTCACAGTGCAATCCTTCAGACTCTCCTCCAAGGTTTCTCACAGCTGTCAGAAACACATACACTGGGAGGGCTTATACTGGAAGCAGTTACATTTGTGGAGTGAGTGGCTCTCGCGGGCGGGCTGCATCCCCCGGAGCCGGTTCCATAATCTATAGCTCAGCATCGAAGTCCTAGGTGGGGATTTGCACTAACGCGAGGCACTGACAGCTAAAGCACGTTATGGCCCTAAACTCTGTGCCAGTGTTTCTCAGCATGGCAAATTAATAGACCTCTGAGAATTTTTCTGCTGGAAACACAGACTCCTGTGGAAACTGCCCACAAGGTCCCCACAGCCCGGTGTGTATGTATTGGCTTGAATTAAACACCTTCCACCAGCCCCAGAACTACCCCCTGCCAAGGTCTCCTGAGTGGTGGTGTAAAGCACAACCCAGCAGCCTGACTTGATGACAGAGGAAAACTGATTTATTGGTGAACGTTCCAGTGGCATCAATCCAGAACCTTCCTTTAGTTACTGTAAATATAGTTCTCAGAACGGATGAGTAGGACGAGCATGGGACTGTAATGGGTGAGAGGGAAAAACTGTTTTGATTTTGGACCAAACTTTATTTGATATCACATGAAGTACAGGTTTACTTGTTGCTGCTGCCCTGTTAAGGCATCCTCTGGGCTGCTGGAGATTAAAAGAGTGCTGCGGTTTCTCAGTGAGCTGCTGCACAGGGAGCAGTGTAGTTTTGCCTGACTGCAGCTACACAGCTAGTGCCAGAGTCTCGAATCTCCCGTGGGCAGTGAGTGAGCCGGGACGGGCCCGGAGGTGGCTCTGCCAGGCACTGCTGGCTGCTGAGCCCCGCTCTCTGTGAGCACGGGCTCTGCACGGCTGCTTTTCTCCTCTATCCCTCACCAAGGGCCAGGATTTCCCAGGGCAGGAGAAGCAATCTAGAAATTGTTGATATTCTGAAAATAGTAAATGAGCAAGAAAAGGCCCTTGTTGGCACATTAAGCAGAATGTGCCTTCAGGTGTCGCGTCTTAGCCAGCAGCAGTGTGGGAAAGGAGGAAGGGGGGAGAGAGGGTATTACCTAGAAAAGCTGGTGGTCTCCCAGCCTCTACGTGTCTGGCGCTCACAGCTCTGCTAAACAGGTATTTCCTGGATCAGCCTCTGAGCCTTCCTCACCATCTGCTTGATAAACTGCATGTTTAATGGCTTTGCCAACGTGCCAGCCGTCCCCCAGGGACTTTTAGCAGCTAATGGTCCCAGGAAGGTGCTGCCTCCATGTAAATACAGGGGTGCACTTCCAGCCTCCATTCTGCTCATGCTGTTTGGGTGCAAGGTCCCCTGTGTTGGTTCCCAGGTTCTCAGCTAGCAGCTTTCCTGTCTCTTGCACTCGGGGCCCGTGTCACTCCTTGTGAAGGACTTTCTCAGATAGTGAGCTGTGAAACCATCTTCAAACATACCCACCCAGTGCTGGGCCTTCCTGGCAAGAGCTATTTGTGACCACATTATTTGCCTAAAGGACAGGCTGTCGCCACCTAAACGCTGGAGAGCTGTAGGGAACAGCTGTTGACTTCAGCTAGAATTAATGGTGGATGCACAAGTCCTGGATTAATGGCTTGTTATTACCTTGCTAAGCCATCGCTGGACTTACTTTCTTAATTAAAAAAATATTAAGTAGGATGCTAAACACCTCGTATCAGGCAGAGCAAGCCCAGGTCTCCAGTTCATTAGCTAAGCTCACCAGTATAACCTAGGATTACGTACATGTCTGCCCAGGGCTTAAAGGAGGGAAAATTCATTGCCTTGAATGTCTCTGGAAACTCAGGATTATCCCTGGAGCAAAGATACTTCCTGGGAATAATAACCATTGAAGAATAAAGCCATGTGCAGCTCCAGCACCACAGTATCTGCCAGGCGCGAGCGATTCAGTGGTTCCAGACAAAGCCACACCGTATTTCCAGCCTCTGAATCACGCTCCAAACAGAGCAGGGAGACAGAGCAGCGGGCGGTGGAGAGCCAGTTCCGCAGGGTGTAACGTGTCCGGCTGCCTTCAGAGGATGTCAGCAGATCTCAGCCCTTCCCCAGATATATTCCAGTCATGCAGGACTGGGCCCTGTGCTGGCGACTCTAACTGGAGTCACCCCCGTGGTTCCCGAGGGCTTCGCTCGCCGGGCAGGGAACCCCATCCTTGGCGGGGGCTGTTGGCACCTCGGGGAAACGGCAGCGCCTGGCTGGAGCAGCAGCACCTCCCCGGCTGGAGCCTTGCTGCCAGGGAGGCAGGTGCTGCGGGAGAAGAAAGACATTCTTCCCTAGAAAATTGCTTTACAGATTGCTCTGGGCACTTGCCCAGATTGCTTCCAAAGGCGTGAGCGAGGAACAGGTTTTGAGCCAAGGAGAGGCTGCTGTGAGGAAGGAAAGCAGAGAGGTGCGGTCTTGTATCCAGCGGTCCCCAAACGGGGAGGCTGCATTTGTGACACCACTGGCATTTCTGGGGTTGAGTCACAGACCCGTGATGTGTAGGGGGCCTCAAAAAGCTGCTAAGCACCATGCGTTCCATGCATAAGAGAGTGAGGGGAACTGTGAACTGCACTCACAGACTCTTATCATGGCTTTCTAGCGGTGGCAGAAAGCTTCAGTTGGAAGGCTGGGGTTTGCAAAGGGCTGGCAGGAGTTCTGTTTTCACTACCTTTCATCACAATGGGGGGGGTTTGTTCCTCTGTCTGGAGAACATGGGATTCAGTTAGCATAGCTTTGCAAGCTACCTTGTAAGAGGGGTCCATTTACAGGGAAGAGTTAAACAAAACTGTGTTTTCCAGTGTTTTTCACCGGGTGAGAGCGCTGGCATCGCCTGTTAGTGCTGATACACAGTGACTGCCTAAAATGAGCATGTTAATCCTCTGTTTCTGAGCCACTAGATCATCTCAGTGTCACTGCCAACACGAGGGTACTCCTGTGGCCTCAGCCATGGCTCCCTGAACCCAGAGGGGATGGCAGGAGAGATTTGCCACTTCGAATTATCCAGCCTGGCTCTGTGGTCTGAAGTACAAGGCCATGATGGTCTGTTGAAAACATGAATTTTTCTTTCACCCACCTCCATTAATACTGGTTTGCACTGACATAAAGAAAAACCACATTGGTTTCTTTGACTGCAAGCAGGAATCCCTAGCTGACCATTCTGATTCCAGTCGCCACTTTCAGTGAAATTTAGGAATAAAATAATGAACCCTAGAACATAAACAGGATTTGAAATATTCTTTTCCTTCTAAAGCATCCTGTGTTTGTCCTGGCAACAGTTCTGGCAATGGAAATATGTTACCTTGGACACGATGGGATTCAGTCATTCAGAAGCAGGTGCCACTTAAAAGCTAAGTGCTTGTGAGCTTTGTGGCTGACGGCCCCTGGGTTCTGGTCTGCACTGCCTAGTTCTAGCTGTGTAAAAGACAGAGCTGCAGAAAGCAGGCAAAGCTACTAACATCATACTTGGATATTAAACTCTTCACTTGCACGCGCCTGTGTGCGTGTGCGCACAGATATGGGTGTGAAACCTCGGGGAGTTTTATACTTAGATGAAGCAGGCTACAGACTTGGGCCCAACAACAGGATCATAAAATAGCTGAGGTGGGATGAGACCTCTGAAGGCCATCTAGTCTGATCCCCTGCTAAAAGTTATCCTCAAAGTTATCTCAGGTTGGTCAGGGTGGGTCTGGTCAAGTGCTGAACATCTCCAGTGATGGAGATTCCACAGCGTTCTACAACTTTCTTTGCTGCTAATTTGTCTACAGAAGCCTTTCTTGCTGATCTTCACATCTCTCACTTGTTGCAACTCCAGGAGAGCTTTTGCTTTCCAAACTCCATCCCTGCATGCCCAGGTCCTGCTCCCGTATTTCTTGAGAGCCTGCCCCTTTCCACTTCCCACACGCTCCCTTTCTGCATGTCAGTTCAGGCAGGAGCAGCCTGCTCAGCCAAGCTGCCCTCTTTCCACACCTGCTCATTTCTGTGTACAACAGGAAGCCCTTACTTACCTTCTTGTGCCTTGTCCATGGAAATCAGTTGGGTCTCCTGGGCTCCGCTCTGCTTCAAGACAGCTTCCTGCAGGGTTCTGCTGCCAGTTCCCTGAACAAGTCATCATCTGCTCTCCTGAAGCACATGGTGTCTAGTCTGCTGCTTGCCTTCCATTACTGCTCTCAGGCTCCCAACCTCACTGTCTCTGGTCACTGCTGCCAAAGCTGCCACTGACCTTCCCATCTTCAGCCAGTCCTGAGCGTAGTTTAGTAACCAGGCTGTCACTTCCTAGGCTGCAGCAATGGGATCACTGGGAACAGTGGGACTGCAGTGGGAGTTGTCACTAAGGACATGGAGGGGACTGTTCATGGAGAGGGAGGAAAGCTGTGGTTTCAGAGCTGTTTAGGTTCTGTTCGAGCTTTCTGGCTCTGCCCAGTCTCTGATAAAACCATACCCTTCTCAAGACAGATAAATAGACTAAAACTTCAAAACAGCTCACAGAGTTTATAGGTATGTGGACTTCTCCAGGACATATATCCTGGCTGCAGGTAAAAGTGCATCTAAATGTCTGGCTGTGGTAGATGCCAAGACAGTTGGGCTCCATATTTAAATGACTCCCTGTTCTCTTGACTGTCAGATTTTACTCTCTCAGGAAAAAGGTCCTGACATCTGTAGGGGCAGCTGACAGATGTTGGTCCTCATCAGCAGTCACAGGAGGAGGCTGCATTGACACAGACACAGAGAACACCACGGAAAGTGCTAGAATGGCATTGAGCAGATTAGCAGCAGAGCCTTGCTTTGAACACAACATGTGGCTTCACTTATTTCAAGAGAAGCAGAAATAGCAGGAGTCTACTAAGGGCAGCAAAACTTGTTAGGAGCTACAGCTGAAACCCAGCCCCAGAGCTGTGCGTGCTTGAGGGAGTGTATAAAAAGGTTCCCACCGTGTCCACGCAGCTCTGGCAGAGAGAACCACCAGCACTGCAGGGACCTCCTCTCACACGGATCACACTAACTCAAGAATGGTCTCTGCTCAGACAGCAAAATGACACGGATGTGAGAGAAGAATAATCAAGAGACTGAAGGTCTGGTACTGGACATACTCCAGTACCTCCTAAAACATTCATCATGTGATAGGAAGCTCGATGACTGGACAAGCAATAAAAAAGGGCTTGCTGACGGAGGCTGTCTACAGCAAGGATCCCTCCATCCAAAACATCTGTGCTTCTGGCAGAGCCAAATGAAGATGAGGCTGATGCAAGACATCTTGATATCATCTCTCATAGCAAATTCACTGGTGCTCGCACGACTTCCCAACACATCAGAGGTCAGCCTGCGCTGTTTGTTTTTGAAACCAAGTTTGTAGCAACAAAAGGTTCCCAAGTTTCACTGAACTTTACTTGTAGATTTTGAGATCCTTTGAAATCAAGACGCCAGTATGTGTGGAAGTCCAAGGAGAAGAACAGAGGAAAGTACACCATCCTTTAGAGGAGAAGCTTCCAGACTTGGTTTATCCCTGGTAAAATCGAGCAGAGGACTCATACAGAAGAAGAAAAAAAGAAAAAGATGAGAGATAAAGATGGAGATGACTTATTAAGTCTCTCATTTCCTTGTAAGGCAAAAATAAAAATGCACAAGATGGAACTGAAAGATGATACTTTTAAATGAGGAGAAGTCTGTGTTTTTGTACAAAAGATGCGCTCACTCTGTGGAAGTGATGACTGAGGGCACTGGCAGGAGCTCAGCCAGCAACAAAGATAATTAACGAAATAGGATCCAGATGTAAATGCATGCAGTAAAGCCATGAACTGATACAGACAGCTGGAAAGAATATCTGAAAGGAGTAAACTGCCCTTGTTCGAGGAGCTTATATATCAGTTTTCTAAACTATTCCACTGCTGAATAAATCATTCCAGAACTATGAGTGCATGACGACTGTGAGGGTGATAAATACCAAGTGTTAATACACTTCAGGGTAGTAACTGCTTTGTGGGCAGGGTTGGGGAGAGCACCACTGTTCCCCTTTTCCTCAACCTTGTAGGCCTCTGCTCCAGTGTAACCTGACATTTTACTGGGACATGCTGTTTGCTGAGAGGAGAACTTCACATTTCTTGCAAAGGCACAAATGCAAGATGGCCCTTCTGTCTAAAATAAAAATGTCAGTCAGTGCTCCTGCTGCAAAGCATCTGCCCAGGGTAAATCCCACCCTGCCCGAGTCGTGCTCCATTAAACACGCCTATGTGATATTACATATCCCTTACAGTGGGGTGGCAGCTTTATAGCCTTGGTTTAAAAGACTCTCTGGGTCATGGTTGTGCTCTGCCAGACCAAACTCCTGTGTGGTGGGGATGGCCACTCCCCGAGGAAGGGCACAGGGCTGAGGGAGGTGTCGTTAACTCATCCTGTCCTTTCCAGGGCAAGCGGATCGTCAGTGAGAAACGCGGCGAGTGCTTCCCCGGCCCAGGGCGAGTGCCAGACCTGAGCGAAGAGGAGACGGACCATTTGGTGGCTTTCCGCCGAGGGAGGAGGATGCAGATTGCCATCACCATGGACAACAAGGAGAAAGTAAGTGCCCTGCAAGCGACTGGCCTGCAGTGTATCCGTGGCACCCACTCTTTCCGCTGATGTGAGGAGGGCTGTGGAGACAGGTCAGGAGCTAGCCCAGCAACAGGATGCTGGGAGAGTCTATATATTGCTGGTGTGGAGCTTGTCACCATAAATCTCTGACATCCATCCCTGTGGAAGGGGAAAGGCTGCAGTCCTTTCCCTTCTCTGTGGTCCTGGCTAGAGCCAGCAGGCTCTGAAACACGCTGGGTCCGTAAGAAGGATCAGATGCTGTTCTGGGAGAACTGATGAAAGCGCTGCCAGACTGGGGCATGAATCTCACCTCCTGTCTCATACCGACTTCGTTCTGGGGCTGTACAGTGGATCGAGTCAGGAGTACTGTCCTCTTGACTCACTGCATGACTTGAAAGTTAAGAGAGATGGGCAATTTCTGTTTCTAAACCCAAGTCCTGCTGTGCCTGGCCATAACCTACTGGGTGAGCTGGCTGAACTTTGTTAATCTTTCAAACATATTTCAAATACTTCTTCCCAAATACCTTCCTCTTTACACACATGGAGGCATGTGATATTTTCCCATTTGAGAGCTTGCACAGATAAGAAAGAATGCCTGCAGCAAACAGGGTCAGCAAGGACTATGGAGGAAAACAACACTTGGTGTAGCTGCCAAACACACCCAGGAACACTGGGAGACCTGTGCAGCACCCTCTCTGAGACAGCAGCCAACCATCTGCTAACTGCCCACATTAATCTTCAGCTTCTCCTCCCCAGAGCCTACCTAGGCTCTGAAAACCCACGTGAGCCTTTCTCTTGGCTGCCAAGCAGTTTTTTGGATGCCACGAATCTCACATATACTGCCTGACTGAGCAGTGAGCAGAAACTCTCTGTTCCCCAGAGGTTCACCTGGCAGACGTCACCCGTTTCAGTGTAGGCATCGCCAACACACATAGCCATGATGAGAGTGACCTGACCATGCCTGGGCACTAGCTGTCCTTGAGGCTGTCAAGAGTAGTTCTGTGATCTGTGCGTCTGCTCCTGATGGCTTGTTTAAAAACTTGCCTCTGAAGTCATCAAGGCTGGGACTGTGCTAGGAGAGAGCAGCAGGAGGAGTGCCTACATTTGGGTGTCATTGCCTGAGCCCTTTTGTAAGTGCATGGACAGCCCTGGAGAAGGTAGTATCTCATATGCTTTCATTATGGAATCAGAAATCAGAGGCTGAGTGTCCAGGTCTGTGGTTTTGGCCATGCCTGGCTCCTGTTGGCCCCAGAGTAGTCAGGTTCAGTGTATGAGAGCAGGCCTACAGCTGCTCTGGCTTAAAGCCATACCCACCTACATTTGCCTACACAAACTACTGAAGATCTGGGGCTTTGAGCCATAGGCTGGCACAGAGGGTGTGCAGTCCCTACAGCCTGGCAGACGATGCTGGTGACTCAGCAGAGGTTGGTGTCTTGGGTCTCACCCCTGCTACTCTCAGCTCCCACTGTGCCACCATCCATGTAAGCTCATTCATTTAAACCCAGTGAACACAGGTTCCTCTGTACAGCAGCGCAAGGAACTCCCATAACTCTGTCAACCCTCCTTTCCTCAGCTGTACACAGCCACAGTGGTCTCCTTCACGCAGCGTGGGCTAGAAGGGAATCCTGATCATCCCCAGGAACACAAACCACTCCAGGCTGCTCCTCCTCCGGGCTCACCCAGCCCAGCTCCCTCAGCCGCTCCTCACCACACTCCTGCTCCAGCCCCTTCCCCAGCTCCGTTGCCCTTCTCTGGCCACGCTCCAGCCCCTCAAGGTCCTGCTGGGAGTGAGGGGCCCAAAACTGACCCCAGGATTCGAGGGATGGCCTCCCCAGTGCCCAGCCCAAGAACAACTCGTTACCTGATGGCTCCATTCCCTGTTTCTGCACCGCAGGAAGCAGCGCACAGATCATCCCCCGTTCGCTTTCACAAAGCACAAATGATTTTATTGACCCGCTCACATCTCCCTTCAGCCATCTCCTCTGCAGGCTTAAGAGGCTGACTCTCTTTAGACATGTCTGGTGAGGAAGCAGTTCTGTATTTTTGATCACTCTCATTGCCCTCGTTACTGCCTTTGTTATTTTTACTCTATTCTTTTAATACAAAAGGACCAGAACTGTACATGGGATTCATGCTGTGGGCTCTTGTGGATGTACTCAGTGACATAATAACGTTTCCGGCTTGTTCTCTATTCTTCTCCTAACAACTTCGCATTTTCTTTGCTTTTTTTTCCCCCTAAATAATTGAGCTAACATTTTCAGGGAACTAGTCACAAGAACACCGGCATTTCATTCCTGAGTGTTAATCACAGTTCAGGCTTCATTACTGTGTGTGTATATATAAGAAGGGGCATTTTTCTCCATGTGAGTTCTTTTGTATTATTGATATTGAATTTCATTGGTAATTTTATGATGCAGGCATTCAGTGCCAAGAGATCTTTTGCAGCTCTTCCCTGGCAAATTACATTCTTTGCTCTGGATGATTTAGTATCATCAGCAAACTGTCATCTCTCTATTCAGCTCCTTTTCCAGACCATTTATGAGCATGTTGAGCAGCACATGTTCCACTGGCACACCCCTGCTGCTCTCCTACCATGGAAAGTGGCATTTTCTTGCCACTTTTTGTTTTCTATCCTTTAATTAGTAGTTAAACCAGAAGAGAAACTTCATTTTAATCCCCAAATCAATCAGCTACTGGGAGAGCCTGATAGGGTATCTGTGGTGTCATCTGAGTAGCTGTGTGTTAAGGACTTGAGCTGAGACCCCCCATTCAAGGATTAGCTTTCAGCCTCCTCCACCAGCATGGTCCATCCTTTGGGGCCTTTCACTTCATGCCCCAGCTGGTTCCCTGCTCATTCTGAGTTATTTGTGTCCCCCTCCCACAGAGGGCTGTGGTGCCTGGGGGAGAGGAGCACATCCCGCAGACTGGCCCCTGTCAGATTTACCTCCTCCTCTCTGCACGTGTCACATTTATCCTATTATAACATTTGATGGGCATCCTCGTTATCCCACATTTTTTCTCCTTTTTTTTTTTTTTTTTCATGCTGAAGTTCAATAAGAAAGGAGAAGAAAAGAGCAGTGCCCCCTTGCTGCCCGTGGTGCTCCCAGCTCACACCACGCTGTCAGTCCCAGGCCACATCGCAGCTGGCAGCACACGGCTGTGGCAGAAGCTGCCAAAGAGGAAATGCAAGGGAAAAAAAGCTGTTCTCATGATTTTCTCTTCTGAAACAGTCCCAGTGCCTTATATCACCCTCCCATCTTGAAGCCTGCTTTGTTTTGGTTTTTTTAACCCAGTGAAAGACTCTTTCTTGTAGCACAGAGGACTGGCAGGACCACATTACCCCAGCACATTGCTCTACTGGTGCAACTGCTGGCTTGGAGGTGCCACATCTAGGAGCTTTCTTCCCACCTCTGCCTGGCTGCCCCTAAAGCTGCAATCAGAGCTGGGGATGAGGCCTGATATTTAGCAGTGGCTTTCCTAAAGAGCCACTCGGTGCTCTGGCAGCATACCGGGATCATTAACACAGAGAGCTGCGAGCCAGCAGCCCAGGACCAGTGGAGCACAATGGTTAATTAGCAGGTTACAAATCATCTTTTAAATGGACAGTTGATAAGGCTTAGGGCTTTTAAATCATCCTTCTATTAACAGAGTTTCCCAGGGTGGTGTATCAGAAATTACTGTAATCAAGAGACATAAAAGCTGCTTTTGGGGACTTAGACCGATGAGTGTTGACTCCTGCGCTTGCAGAGGAGAGGAACCAAACCTGCAGCAGGAGAAATGCCGCTGGGAGGGGAAGACAGGCAGAGAGGGTGGCTGCAAAGTCTCCAGTTCCCTTCAGGCAGCACAATTAGTAGGCAGATTTTTCAAAAGAGTTAGAAAAAAAATATCCTCTCCTGTACTAGTTTCAAAAATCCTGCCCAGTGGGGGATCCGAGCGCTGGAAAAAACAGCTCTAAGCTCTCACAAAACCCTCCTCCTGCAGAAGAGATGCCAGTCCTGGTGCTGACGTGTGCCTGGGGAAGCAGGTACCAAGAGGTGAATTCAACACATCTGTCAGCGCTTAGTGTTAAACGCAGCAGCCAGTGAAGCAGCCCAGAGACGCGGGAGCCTGGCAGAGCTCTGGAGAAGTGTCAGTGCAGAAGAGTTCTCAGCGTGGCTGGGCAGTGGCATCACGAAGGTTAGCTGGCTCTGCACGCCTCCCAAGGGCCGACAAGCCCAGTG
Source organism: Todiramphus chloris collaris (assembly GCA_025345505.1). Taxonomy (NCBI): domain Eukaryota; kingdom Metazoa; phylum Chordata; class Aves; order Coraciiformes; family Alcedinidae; genus Todiramphus; species Todiramphus chloris. Next base: position 697,783 of record JANVCC010000266.1, on the reverse strand, counting down.
TCAGGAAGCGTTTGGGATCCCTGGGCCCTGTCCCGCGCAGGAGCAGCCCGGACTGGGAAGCTGAAGAATCCTGGCATCAATCTTGGGATAAAAAAAAAGTGTAATTTTCTCTCTCTACTTCAGGTTTTTGCTCCCTCCTCGCATCTCTTCCCCTGCTGTGCAGGAACGGTTAAAGTACGAGCTGATAATGTCATTGTCGTATTTCATAGTTTTGGGGGCGGAGAGGAGGAAGGAGCTGAAAAACATGTTTTGCTTCCCCACGGCCTGGGTGTGTCATTGCAGGCTGACAGCAGCTCTGGGCCAGCACCGAGCACACCGAGAATCAGCTCCCGAGCTGGTACAAAAGCAAAACTAACCCTGTCCAACGGCACGGCTCAGCCCTGCTCGCCTGCTGGAAGAGAACTAGGGTAGTTTGGTCCTCTCTCTGTGCCACAGTGCCCTTTGAGAAGCAAAAATAGAAGCAGACTAAGGAAGAAGGCATCCCGGCTTGGAGTGAGGGGTGTGAAGGGATGGCAAGCTGTAGAGTGTCCCCAGGAGGGGGTTGTGCCGTGCAGAGCTAGCGCCCAGGCCGGGACAGTCTCCGGGATGCGTGTCCCTTGGCCAGGCCGTTTCCTGGCCGTGGGCTGGCCCCTTGGCAGAGCCAGCACTGCTGGGCTGCAGACAGACAGACAGACAGACAGACACCCGGCTCCCCCCGCGGCTTACGCACACCCTGGCTCGGTGCTCCGGCTCCGCGGACGCTCTGGCTTTCCGGTTCCCATCTGTGGGGACACAATCAGGCACTGTAAAGGGTCCGAACCAAATCATTCTTCGCGTGAGCTTCTGTGAGAACTATGCAGGCTCTGATGAAACAATCAACACAGCCATGCAGCTCCCTGCCTCAGTTTCCCCACCAATTATGGGCAGTCCTTGGCATTTCCAAGGCAATCCTCCCACACACAGTTTCGCCTGGGGACAGAGGGGCTCCAGCTGGTTCCTTCCTACCCTTTCTGAACAGCCGAGTTCTTTAACGGCTGCTTTAAAGGCTAAGCATCCATCCACACCTTGCTCCCCAGCCAGCCTCCTCAAATAAGCAACATTTTCAGGTTTCTGCTGTTTTAATCGCTTCTAAATGAATCTCTCTCTAAATGCAAGGTCTCAGTCTGGGGCTGCAGAGACTCCTTTAGGTACCAGGCTCTTCAGATGGGGCTGCACCAGCAGTTCACTCTGAGCCTGGAGGGAGCGTTTTTTGGTTACGTAAGTTTTTCACAGCAACCTTCTGAAATAAATACCCAGTACCATGTTCCACCATATCCGTGCCCATTCTGCAGCAGGCCAGCACATGCTGGGGGTGACTTCTCTGAATTTTTCCCAAATCTATGCTGAGGAATCCTAGGACAACATTGTTGGCATCTTCCTCATCATTGCCAAGCATCTGTTTACACAAGCTTCCACCTGTACTGGACCTGCACCAGCTTCACACCAGTCACACCAGTGAAGCTGTTGTGCACTGAAAGCGATGTCCATGATCACTGGCTCTGTGGTCACACTTCCCACCTGCCTCAGACTGAGCACGCGAGGACAGTCCCCAAAAAGACTGCCCCCAGCTCCCTCCCTGCACAATCACACTGGGAGCAGGCCACAGCAGCGGGGAGTTGCCTCAATACCTGCTGGGCAGGTGCTGAGACCGGTATCCGAGTGCACCGGGACTGGTATCCCGAGGTCCCTGCATCCAGCCCCGTCACGCTGCGGGAGGCAGACGCCTGCAGTAAGAGCCCCGTTGGCAGCCCGGCTGGGACGCAGCGCGCTGCGGCTTTCTGGAACGGCTGACCCGGCGGTTTGCGCTGCGGCTTTCCTCTTTGTGTTTCGGTTTTGCTTGGCGGTGCAAAACAGCGGCACGATAATCTCGTGTCCCACACGCTCCCCAGGCCCGCAGTGCCTCAGCGGGCAGGGGATTTGGGGATGCCCGGCTCTGCTGGGCCGCAGCACACGGGGCTCTCTGCTGCGGCAGCGCTGGTGCGAGGCAGCCCCGCAGCCGCCACCTACGGTTACCCCGACAAACGCTGCGGCTCTCACCGTGCCTCCAACACGCCTGTGTCTGCGTTAGTCCCTGCCCTAACGGCCTCGCCTTTCCTCTCTGTGTCCGTTAAGAGGGGCTAATTTTCCCCTCCTGCCAGGCAGCGATAGCAGCACTGGAGCAGAGCTCGCCGATCTGATGGCAGCACGGCCAAGCCCGGTGGGAGCAGGGATGGACCCCAGCAGGAGGGCACTGTGTTTGGCAGGGACAGAAACCCTTCCCAGCTTTGCCGTGCTGGCTTTTAGCTGCATCTCAGGTGAGCTCCCAGCTCTCCTGCTGTTGGATCATAGCTGGGTCTTTGGCCCAAATCTGAAAAGATGCCTGAAACTTGGCCTGCCTTGGGAGGAAATGGGACCATACAGGACACCCCTCTGCCTCTAGCGTGAGAGGAGGGAACACCTGGGGAACAAATCCCTTTGTTTTAATTTCCTCATACATCCCTTACTTTCTGACTCTTTTTTTTTTTTTTCCCACATTAGTCTGATTCAGGGCCCCAGAAGCCAATCCTTCCTCTCTTGCTAACCTTTTCTGGGCAGTTCTTGCATGTCCTGGTGGGCACAGGGTCAGGCACTGACTCCCCTGCCAGGAGTCCTTGACATAACTCCTGTGTCTGTGCTCTTGCAGGCAGAGGAGAGGAGAACAGCAGAGAAGAGGAGATCAGACAGTGACAGAGGCCCAGAAAGTGAGCACGGCCGGAAGGTGAGTGAGGCCCCAGGTCCCTTGGGGAGGACCTGTGTTCTGGAAGAGGAAACCAGTAGGACAAGCCTCCCCACCAGTATGAGTTGCCTCAGTCCTAAAGGAGGCAGCACTGTGCTCTGATGCGGACCCTATTGTTCACCCCTCTCCTCAACCAAAGCTTTGCTGTGCAGCTCACACCCCAGAAGCAAAGCAGCACGGGGAAGAGGTGACAGGACCTGCCCTTCACACCTTGTCATAGCCACGCAGGTCCCCAGCGCCGCAGCAGGGATGTCACCAGGGATAACGTGCTCACCCACCTGGCAGCCCAGCCCTGGATGCTTTCTCTCCCCAAACCCTTTGCTTGTGGGTTGAAAGGCTCAGGCAGTGTTAGCCACAGCTCCTCACTCCAGCAGGAGCTGATTGGGATTGGAGGCAAATTAAAGCCCAGGCCTTCCCACTGGCTGTTTAATGCAAACCCTGGAGGAAATACTGGCTCCCCCAAGCCTGCAGATGATCTTAATTAGTGGAGCACAAACTTAATAGCCCCACCTCAGTGTGGTTCATTAGGAGGACAGAGATGGGCTCCTAAATATTAATTGCAGCTGAGCCTCCTGAGCAGAAAAGGGGAGCATAGTGAGCTACACTGCATCTGAGGTGAGATCCTGCTCAGGAACAGATCCTCCTGCTCTGCAGCTCCCCACGGGTGAGCACAGGCATTAGCCTTGGTTTTGTCCTTGTTTTGGTCCTTCTTTGCTAAGGGTTGAGGTAATGATGTAGGACAATTACCTTCCAGCTCTAGGGGATGAACCCTGCTTGCTCAGCTGGGCATGGCTTAGCTCCAGCAGGACTAGGGCAGGAATTGTCCTCCTGGTCTGAGCACTAGGGATGCTGCTTCTTGAATCCTTGAAACCAGGGAGGTTTAGCTTGGAGCTGAGGAACAATTTCTTGCAGCCCCTGGAGGGTTGTCCAGGGCTGTCCCAGGCTGCCCAGGGTGGGGGGGGGGTCCCCGTGATCCCTGGAGGGGTTTCCAAGCCCCCCGTGGAGCTGTGGTGCTGAGGGACATGGGTCAGTGGTGCCCTGGCAGTGCTGGGTTACTGGTTGCACTTAATGATCTGAAAGGTCTCTTCCAGTCAAAACAACTCTTTTTTCTGTTTCTCTCTGGGTGCACCAGGATCCATCGTGGCAGGACCCACAGTGCCTTACTGTGCCATGAGGCTGGAAGCTGTGGGGAGCATCTCCAGGCCTGTGCCCCAGCCCAGGGACCAGTGCTTGCCCTCGCTGTGCCCTGGTGTGCCTTGCCTTTCTGCAGACCTCACCTCTCCCTTGGTGGAGACACAGTCTCAGGTCCCCAGCTCCTGCCAGCTAACGAATGGAGGAGCAATTACTGCCACCCCATCTCTGGCCCACACGGGTGGGTCTCCTTGGTAACAGGGCTTTCAGTCTCTCCTTCCCTGCTGCTCTGCTGCCATCAGTGGCACAAGGCTGAGGAGCTCAGTGCTGTTTGGGGCAGGGTGAGGGTGGCTGGCGTGGAAGGGCACGTGTCTGAAGCAATGAATTATCTGCTGGTAAATGACTCTGCTCCGAGCTGTTCCCTGCGCAGCGTGGCTTGACAGCACATCGTGGCCAGTTGGCTCCTGTTCCCCCTCTCCACTGACCTAAGATCTGGGTTACCCCCTCTCCTTCACGTGCTCCATCAGCTCTGAACTAGCTTTTGAGTAAGCTGTAGACTTTTGAATGGTGGCAGCCCTTAACTAGTCCATCATAAGGAGGAGTGAGAAACCAGGAGGCTGAAAGCAATGAAGGTGAAAAGCCCCTTTACTCGGGATGATGCTCCTGGCACTTGTGGTACCACAAGCCCTGGGCACAGGGTGGTCCCCAGCCCTGTGAGTGTGGGCTCCTGTGGATGCCTGGTGCTCCCAGAAGGCTGATGGACCCTGCCAGGGTGAAGGATTTCACAGGTATAACTTCAATGTAAGTGTCCCAAAGTCTTCAGGTGGGGGCATTCATCAGCCTCGTGCATCTTCTGTGAGAGTTCAACCTCTCAAACTCTGTGGGGTGATGCTGCAAGCACTCCAGAAACTAACTCTGCTGTAAGTAAACCTTAGCAAAGAGCTTCTTGCGGGAAGAACTGAGGCCGTTTGGCTTTACAGCTTTCAGGTGAGCAGGAGCACAGCAGGAGAAACCCCCCCTCTGATTTACACCTGCAGTGAAAGTGCCTGCAAGTGCAAAGCAGGGGGTCAATCCTGTGGCCGTTTGCACACAGGGTTCCAGGGATGTGCTTTAAAAGTCTGAAGTCAACCAGCCCTGGGACCAGAATGTTTAGGCTGTAGGGAAACCAGAGCCCTTCTGTGCACATCTCACTTGAGAGAGAGAGAAGCTGACCTTGCTCCAAGCTGGTTTCAAATGTTAGTGAGCAGTTCTGGGGGCAACGGTGCCAATACACGGAATGCAGCTGCTTCAGGCATGGCTATTGATGAGAAACTCTTCTGTCTCCGCTAGGATGCTGGGAAGCCAGTCCAGAAGAGCCCGGGAGACCTGAGCTTCCCCATGACTGGGCGGGAGCGCTCGGAGTACATTCGCTGGAAGAGGGAGCGCGATCAGATCGACCTGGAGCGACTGGCGCGCCACAAGAACGCCAAGGGCGAGTGGAGACGGGCTTGGGATGTGGAGAAGTCGGAGCACATGTAGGTCCTCCCCTGTCCCGGGGTGGTTTGTCTGCAGCAGGCCATCTAAAGCCTGTGATGAGATCTTGCACAGATATTTATTGCTGACCCAATCCCGTGCTGTCATGTGCCTCTCCCTGACCAAATCCACATTGCTGGCTCTTCTTCCTCCTGGCCGTGTCTGTCAGTGGGACCGGATATCAGAGTGATTCTCCTATTTTCTTTCTGACATGAGGTCTCCTACCCTGGTAGGAGATATTGTGTGCTGACAAAGATTGCCTGCCTTTGGTCTCAACAGGACTTGAACTGTGGGAGGGAGGGGAGCATGAATCAAGGCCCAGTCTGCATCTCTCCATCTCCACAGGGACCAGCCCAGTGTCAGGAGGGTGCAGGTGCTCTTCTAGAAACAGGTGTGGACAAGCTCACATTGCTAGTCCACAGGTTTTCTCTCTGCCCTGCTTGTTTCTCCTTTTCAAGCACAGGACAGGCCAACACACCTACATCCTCCACACCTCATAAGTGAGCCCGTGTGGCTGCTGCGGTGTGAGGGCCAAGGGGCTGCCTGTATGAGAAGGGGGAGATGCTGGGGACCACGGCGGGGGAAGCTCTTCATGGGGTCTGACTCTTCCCTGCCTTGAACAGTCTCAAACTGTGCTTGTTCGACTGGGCCACGTCAGGTAGAAAGTTTTGGAGGATGAGCTGGCACCTGCAGGAGGATGAGGTGTTGATCGTTGTGGAGTTAGGGAATGTTATGTAGGCTTGCTGGTAAAAGAGTTTGCGTGGGGCAATCGTTTGGCTGAAGAATGGCACCAAATACATAGATTTTTTTTATTTTATTTTTTTTCAGTCCTTGAGACCCCAATAATTAGAGGCAAATTGACTTAAGTGGGTGCTGAGTGTTGCTGGCAAGACAGCTCTGAGCCCTACTGTGCTCCTGTATGTCGATTTTTAAGAGGAAAAAACATAATACAAATCAAGCAGGATTAGCAGCCAGCCAAAGGAGTATCTGAGGTGATGGGTCCTGAAGCTACTTCAGATTGTGTTTGGGAGCTTGGGAAGCCGCATTTGAGCATGGTGCAGCTATACCACCCGCATCTCTAGGCTTCCTGGATATTCACAGAATTAAATATATACACGTGGGTACTGATGTAAAGGTTTTAGAGGTTCTCCTTTGGGGTAGAATTGCCTCATAGCCTCACTTCTCCTGGCTAGTGCATGCAGTTTCAGCTCCTGCTGACAGACCTGCACATATCTGTCAGGGGGCCGGTGCAGATGGGCCAAAGGCTGGAGCCTGCGTCGTCTCGAGGTCTCCTGCCCACGCTTTTGCACGCTGGAGGAGAACGGTCAGGTCTGACGATGCCTGTTTTTAACCTGCAGGTTTGAAGAGGACTTTGTTAAGGATGGGGAGCCAGCCTTGGATAATCCCAGCAATAAGAAAGGTTGGCAGGGGACACCTAGACTCTGTCCTGACGCTGGTGAATGCTGATCGTGCGAATCCCAGTGCCACAGCAGCTGCCTTGGCTGGCAGTTGTGAAACTCTGCTTTCCTGGGCAAACGCCTCTGAGCGCAGTGCTGGGGTCTCAGCCCTCCCTGCTTTGCAGAGTGCTCAGGGGATGGGATTTGAGTGTCTGGGTGCTAGTGCTTTTTACCTTCCCAGGGAGAGCAGTGGCTTCTGTAACCTTGTACGACACGAAACGGAGGCTCAGCGCTGCCTCCTTTCCCAAACACTGGTTTGAGAGGCAATCGTATTCCAGAGCACATCATCTCTGATCCCTGTGGCACATGCTGGCTTCTTTACTAGCAGAAGTCCATCACAACTCCTGTTTCTCAGGAGATGGGCTGGCAGAACAAAGCTTTCCCTTGTGAGACCCTATTTGAACGTCAGGCTTTCTGCTGTGCGTCTGTTACAGAACCTCACTCACTTCATGCACACTTCACTTTGTCCTTCCAGGGGGAAGAAACGCAAGGAAATTCCAGCACAGGTCCTTTCCCCCCAACGGGAGAGGTGAGTAAACCACATGATTTGGTCGTGTCACCCCGCTGAATGTCAGCAGCTCTGACGTGCCCTCATGGAGAGTCCTCTCCAGGAACTCCCACAGATGTGGAGTTCCTGTTGGGAACACACCATGTGGCTTCTCTCACAGCTGCATGGTCCCGCCTGTGCTGTGTGGCAAGGGAGAACAAGAGCGAGTCTTCCAAGAACAGCACAAGGGATACTGTATTTGAGGAATAAGATTGAGAGTTACAATTGGAGTTTGGAATAAAAACCACAGAAGCAACACCTCTAAATTCTCAATTTGTTTTTATTGCTTCAGAAAATATACGTGCAGTATGCATACAGCTTCAGAGGCTTCCCCTCCAGAGGTGCTTCCCAGTGATACAAGGATGTTGGTCCCTTCAGTGGTCCATCAACTGGTTCTGCCTGCTCTTGCGTGGCATTTCCAACCTGTCTTCTAGGTGGAGGACAGCATGGAGTGCATGTGAGCGATCCTGGTCCGAAAACAGTACCTGCTGTGAGCAGCCGAGCCAAAGGGAAGGACAGACTGACCGGCAGAGCCAGAAGGTGAGGAGCCTGGCAGCAGTGCCGTGGGCTAGTGGGTGTGATATGTGTGTCCGGGTCTCGTTCCTTGCCTAACTGTGGGGAGGGACAGTCAAAGAAACAATCCTGGTACACAACAGCAGCTCTCCAGGTGAGTTCACACTGCCTGGGACCACATCTGGTAGGACCCCAGCGACTGGGGTCTGTGGTACCTGTGGGTGCCTCGTCACCGTGCTGACCTGCTGCAGCAGCTCTCTGCAGAGCAGCCCAGCAGTGTTGGGGTTGTGCTGGGACCAGCCCTGGGTACTTCTGGCACGTGCCCCAGCAAGCTGTGGAACACTCCTTATCTGACATCCAGGCACCGCTGATGTGGAGGAGCAGCCTCCAAAGATAGTCCCTGACTGAAGCAATAGTAATTAGGCTTGAACGCTGTGATGCAGATGTCTTTTCTTCTTAAGCAAGTCTTCTTAAAGATCCCCACCCGCTGAGGTGGGAGGTGGCCTGCTCCTGCCAGCTCTGGGCAGCACACAGCACCAGAGTCAGTCGCACAGAAGTAATTTCAGAATATCAGCAAAACCAAGTGTGTTTTACAGGTTCGCCCGCATCCTCCCAGGCCCCCTCCCCTGCTGCTCTCCATAATTAAATTTCAGCACAGCCTCCAGCTTCCTGGAGCCGCGCTGACGGTTTAATAACAGTGATCATCCTCACAGCGCTGCCGTGCCCTTCAGCGGGCAACAAAAGGATGAGCAGTTGATTACACACCCCAGGCCTCTCCATTTATCCGGACACAAAACCATTCCGGCAGCATCTCGGGGTAGCGTTCTGCACCCGTCCGGGTCGGTGGTGACCCTGCCAGGAACCAGAAGTGTGCTTCACAGGGGTGGGCACAGCACTTCCCAGAAGAGATTCATTAGTGGGAGGTCAGCTGCTGCTGGCTGCTGCTTGGCTGAAAGCAAGGGTGCCAGGCAGGGCCTGTGCGTGCAGGGTTCTGCTGTGTCAGGTCTGGTAGGCAGAGCCTGGCACCAGGGTAAGCCTGGACATCTTGGAGCGTTGCTCTTGTTGCCAGTGGCTGTGCTTGAGTGGCCAGGACTCCCAGCTGTGGGCTGGTAATCTGCTTTTGGCATAAAGACGGGTTATCTGCTGTCTTCCCAAGCCCTGTTAGTTAATCATACTTCTAAAAATTAAATCTAATTCTCATAACTTGAGGAAGAATGGGATCAACAGCATGCAAATAATCAAGCTAGCTTTGTTTGTGAGTTACCCCTTCCCATTCTTCAGCTCCATCCCCAGTAAAATGTCCTTGGGGAAGAAAAGCCGCTAAGCTGTGCCCGCCTTGGCTCTCCCCTCTCCCTGGGCTGCAGCAGCTCCCAGGGGCTGGATTTGCTTTGTCCTGACTTCCCGTAAACACCTGGGAAGGCTGCAGGCTGAGCTGCTGTTGAGAGCTGGGGAAGGTGCAGCGATTACACACAGTTGTGCTCTGCCTGAAGATGCCAACCCCTTGGCAACAAACCAAGCTCCCATCCCCAACAACCCCTCTCAGCAGCAAGTGTGGCTCTGCTTCTGAGCCTTGGCACTGAAATTTGGTTACTTGGGATAATGAAAAGGATGGGGAGCTGGCCAGAGACAGAAGTGGAAAAAGCATTTAAAAAGTGAGGGGCACAGGGCAGAGAGGGAAGAATTAAAAAAATAGGGACAGGGAGGTGGACGGAGGGAGAGAAGAATAAAATTTCATAAGGGACAGGCTCCAAGGCAGCGAGGGAAGAAGGGAGAGCTGGGCAGAGGGGGCAGCCTGTGCTGCACTGCTTCACTGTGCACCCAGCCTGACGTGCAGAGCACCCCTGAAAACACAACTCCCAGGGGGGGCCCTTCCAAGAAAAGGGGCCCGCTGGCAGTTTGAGCTGGCACAGCCGCTGTCGGGACCTGCCCTGTGTGGAGGATGAGACCTGGCTGGCCCTGCTGTGCCTCTAGGCCCTGGGGGGCTGCTCCAAGCTGCTTCACCCTCTTGATAAGGGCACTGCACCCAGCTCCGTGCCCTGGGAGCTGGGAGGTGCAAATGCAATTCACTTCTGCCCCAAGGACTTTGCTGGGTAAGGGTGGTGTGAAGCAGCTCTGTGATTGTAGTTGGAGTCCCTGAGGGTAACTCCCAAACCATTTTCACTGAGGCACGGGGGTCCCTGTCACACGTTTGCCTCTGGAAATGTCAGGCTCTGCAGTCACCTCAACATGCATTGTCACTTTTTGTCTCTTGGCCCAAATTTGCTAAAGGAAGAGGCCAGCAAAACCCAGCAGCATGGCTGGAGAAGAGTTAAATCCCACACACCTTTGCACTTGTTGTTTTAAGAGTATGTGGCAGGGACAACTCTGTGTATATTATACAGATGTGTATGTATAGACAGATAGATATGCATAAAATGTGTGTGTGCTGTATCTCAGCAGGCACAAAGCTAAGATGACAAGGGTTCCTATGACCCCTCCCTGTCCAGTAGCACCTCGTGGGCAAAGTCAGATTTATACTTGCCCTAAGAAACTCAGACAAGCCAAAGCAAGCAGTTCGTCAGGCAGCCTTTAACGAACCAGGGGGCTGTAGCTGCTGCAAACTTAGCATGGGCTCAAAATGTGCTTACCCCAGTCCTTGGTAGAAACTCTCTACAAAGCATGACTCGACCCAGAGATACGATCTTGGAGCTGCACAGTTCTGGTTGCCATCTCAATCCAGGGCTGCACGTTTCTGGAAGCGGTGTAGGGCACGGGGAAGGTGTAAATGCATTTGCTCTCTTTCCGAGCTCTACCCCAAGCATCTGCTGGTGATGCTGAGAGGCGAAGAGAGCCTGGGCCAGCTGGACCTTCAGTCAGATCCTTATGGCCCTTCTGGTGGTCTGCTTGCACATGTCCACCTCTCCAGTCTCCCAAGCTTCTTGGGAGTATTTTATCCTTCTCTGTCCGCTGCTGTGGGGATGTGGGACTCTTGGGCACTGGCAGGCAGGCCCAGACTGTGGCAGACATCCACATAAGCAAACCCTGTATCTCCTTAGTCCATCGACAGCTGGCTGTCCTGGCAAGTGGATTTCATGTTTTCATTAAGCTTAGAACTATAACAACCAGTTCCTGAAGATTTAGTGCTCTCAGATGAGTGTCTCTGGATGGGCTGAGTGCTTTGCAGGTCCCGAAAGGAGCTGGACCCAGAACTGGCCACTTTTATCTCCTGTGGCCTGGCCAAGGGGCTTGGACAAAGAATGCACAGCCCTGGTAGGAATTCCTGCCCGGGTGTCAGACTGTCCCATATGAGAATGTGAAGGCCTGAAGTCTGATTTACTTTTTTCTTGGCAGATGGGATTCAAAAGAAGGCGAGGACTTGTCTTTTCTGAAGGATGACCTGGATGGCCAGGTGAGCTGCACACTTTTCTCGAAACATGAACTGACAGGAAAGTTGGTCAAGGCAGAGCTGGGAGACCTCTGCGCTGGGGTAAATGACCCCCTCGTTAGCACTCTCTGGATGGCAGGACACAGGAGCAGCTTTGCTTCTTGCATTGACCCTCTGCACAACCACCACACTTATTCTGGTCCCTGAACACTTCTCCACCTGCATCTTTTTATGTTCTTTAATGGCCTCCACAAAGGTTTCCTCAAGTTCTGAGCACCATCATAGACAAGGAATACCCTCCGGTGGTATTTTAATAAGCTGAACTAAGTATCTCCTCCTTTTTGCAGAGGAGCCTTGGAATGGACAAGCGGAAGAGCAGAGGTGAGGAGGGGGTGGAAGAGAACTGCACAGCTGAGCTGGAGGAGAAGGTGAAACAGCCCGGCCTCCAGGATCACGGGGCCTCCTCATCACAAAGGCTACGAAGCGCAAAGGTCCAGTCTGCCCACAATGGTCAGAAGGAGGAGCGGAGAGGAGTGAAGAGCTTCAGCACGGAGGTGTCTGTGGCCAGCACAGGAGACTCAGAGCCAGGGCCCAAGCTGAGTAAGGAAGCTGTTGGGGAAGATGCCCATGGGAAGCCTGGGACTGCTGATGTCTCCCAGGAGAAGGAGACCACTAACAGTGCTGCTTCACAGAGCAGCCTGCCAAGCACCGTGCAAGCCACCAAGCACAGCAGTGAGGAGCCCTTGTCATTGCCTGTGGGAGTGAATTTAGATGGAGCTGGCATAGAGAAAAACACAGCTTCAGAACAGGAGTCTGCTGAGGACTCTCTGAACAGCCATGGAGGAAAGCTGGACATGGCAGCAGGAGACAGCCTGGATGCAGGTCAAGGACAGCTGGTGAGAAAAGGAGGGGAGGAGGTGACCCAGAACACTGCCCTTCAGGGGCAGACACTTGCACTGAAAGGCGGTGAAGATGCTGAAGGCCCTGAACACAGAGGAGAGCCTGTGCCCCCAGGGAACACCAGCTCTGACAAGACTGTTATATCTGAGCAGGACACAGCAAGATCACAGCCCAGGGAAGGGGACCAGCCCGAGGATTGCAAGGACAAGGACACTGGGGACACTCTCAACGAGCAAAGATTGCACCAGTTTGCCTGAGACAGAAGGTGAGTTCCTGACCCTGCTCCCCATGGTGTTTGTTATCCCATTAATAATACATTCAGCCAGAGCACAGCTCCAGTTTCTGTGGCCATAATAGCATCACACCATTTAACTACCCAGAAATCTTCATTAACAATGATACCAGTCCCTCAGGTAGCTTAAATTTTTGCTCATAAAGACCTGCCCTGGAGTGGGTGGGGAACAGTGGAAAGTCAGGTAGGAAACTTGGACAGAAAACTTGTCTGGCTGATGACATACATTGGTTGGGACCCAAACTGAAACTGTTCCTGGGAAGGGATAACCTCAGAAGGGAGAGTGGGATGGATTTGTTTCTGTCTCTGGGGTGATCCCAGCTAGAATAACGTGAGGTCAGCGTGGTCCCTTTCCCCAAACACTTGCTAAGCTATAGAAGCCCACCTTTGAAGGTCACCTGCATGAGGGATTCTCCTCTTGGTACAAGATCTGTGAATGCTACACCTTGGATGACAGATGTGATAATGCTGATGTGCAAGGCAGTGTATGAATACAAAGGGTGAGACAGTTCCTGTTGAAAAGGCCAATGAACCAAACAGGAAGGAGGAAGCAGAGATCTGACTACATAGGAATGCTCTGGATTCTACTTGGGCAAAGAAGTTTCTTCCAGAAAGGCCAATGCAGAGCAAGAAAAGCCAGAGGGAAGGATAAAGTATGACAGGAAGAAAAGTAAGGCAGAAATTTGGAGGAAGGGGCAAGGAGAGAGTGTAGGGACTCTTTTCAAGACATGTTTTTCCAGGCCATGTTGCCCACAGATCAGGATATCATCCCCACAGGTTCTGGATCAGACCAGTAAGGCAGGATGGGGCCCTACCACCAGGTTATGCAGTAAGGTTGCAATTCACTCTGCCTCACTCTGACCACAGAGGCACCTAACTTCAGATCTGGGCTTCGTTTCTGCTCAAAGGAGAGAGATGAGCACTTCCAGAATGCAGTCCAGCTCACTCAACACCTGAATTGCTCTCAGGATACTCCTGGCTCTGTCCTTTCAGTAAGAGGCAGCAGCTACATGCCCTCAGTAGGCCCTTCAGGCAGTTGGATGCTCCAGGCTGGGCAGGCAGCTCTCCCCACCAAGTGCCTCTCCTGATTCCAGCAGGCTTCTCTGCAGACCCTGACCCTGCAGCTTGTCACCGGGTATCAATTTGTATTCATCCCAGAGGTACAAATGAGCTTAGGGATGAAGTGGTTAAGCTGCTAACAAAAAGACTTTCACTATAATCCAATACTGTACAAAAGGCATCGAGAAGCGCAAGCGTTACAGCTCTTTGAGGAAGACAAAGCACCGAGAACCAGCAGGAGCTGGTTCTGTGCTTGAACTAAAATTCCTTCAAGTGAGGGGAATTAATTCCAACCGCATTTAGGAGACGCCTGGATGCACATAGCAGGAGTTTGCTGTCCAGGCCACGCCCCCCCAATCTGCCAACAATCCCCCCAGAGTAGAGGATGAAGGGATTAATGACTACTTCTCTCAGTCGGGATAACTTTAATTAGACACCAACTAAGAGGAAACAATAAATTACAGTAGCCCGTTTTCATCTCGCCACGGAGATTCCTATGGTTTGGTAATAGGGTGCTGAGTCAACCCCAGCATGGCTCTTTACTCCATCTCTCCTCGTTACCACTGGCTTAATTACCAACATAGCCTCGTGTCTTGGAGACAATGCCACGACTTCACCTCGTGTTCGTCCTGAAGCACTCACACCTCTGCCTGGCTGAGCTGGAACTCGAGACCACCATTGCTCTCTGAAAATATTTATGGCTTGGGGAATTCCACGTGTAGTGATGCCAGGGGAAAAGGAAGAGCTACCTGGTGTCCCAGTTAGCATCTGCCACTTCACCCAGCCTGCCTTCCCTCCAGCTCTTTCCTGTCTGCGATGCTCGCTTTCCCTTGCCTGACCGTGCCCCCTGAGACACAGCCTCTTCCTGCTCACTTTCCCCTCTTTCCCAAACACTTTGATTTTCCAGGTGTGCCTAAACCATGTGCTCAGTACCAGATACCACCGGGTGGTATCAAAGCAAGATACTTCCCTTTTCTTGGTATTTCCTGTAATTCAGGAGATGCTCCAGGTTTCAGGGGAGCCCCGTGCAGGGTATGGATGCAGGTCCCTTGGGCAGAGTCAGCCTCTAACCCGAGGTGGCAGTGCCACCTGGGTCAGGATCACTGGGATGGGCACAGCTACATCAGACCTTACTCTGGGAGAACACGCTTCCATTCCTTCTACTCCACAGAGCAATCACCAATTTGTAGCAAAGACATAAGGACTTCTCTTCTGTGAGCACCCTGGGCCCTGACTGTTCCATCTGAAGGTTTCTCGCACGTTGCTCTGACTCTGGCTGGCAGGACACCCGTGGAGGTGCCAGGGTGAGCCAGGGCAGCACTTTCTGTGCCCCCATCTCAGCAATGCCTGTCTCTTGGTTGTTGTTTTTTTCATTCCATTGACCACAAGAGCATTTAGAGGATGAGTGCTGCTTGGCTGGGAGTGCTACATGATGTTCTGGGGCATCGTTGTCACCTCCTGTCTGCTGAAGTCACCACAAAGCAATTTGACCTCTCCCTTTGCACCAGTGACAGGCCACTCTCGGGGCTGGCTTTCCCAAACAAGACCATTTGCAGACAGAGTGAATTCTGCCGGGATTTATTTATAGTGGGGAAAAGAGCCAAGAGGAAGACAGAGGGACCTGTCTTTAACTGTCTGCTCCCTGAGTCCGATTGGTCGGGAACATCCCTCGGCAGACAAAAATAACAAAAAAAACCCAAGAGCTCCTCCTCAGAGCAACCAAACAGCGAGGAGGACAGCAGCCACCACCAGGAAAGCACGAGCCCCTTTGGCTGGAGCCAGTTAAGCTGTCAGTGCGTTTGGAGCGAGGAGGTCTCGTGCCTGTTCCCACTGGTGCTCTGAAGGTCCCCAGCCAGCGTGGCAGAGGGTGTAATGACACGGATGGGCACCGTGAACAACTGCTGGCTGCTGCCAGCCCCTTCCCTTCTCCCTCGGCTCCTGCTTCCTACCACTCTACAGATAGGTCGGGTTTAGACCACAGTATGTATCAAAAGCTGCAAAGCTCTACTTTCTTCTCATGTAATTCTCCCTAAAGCATAATTTCACAGCAATTCCTTGGAGCCAGATCCCTCAGGATTGCCCCCACTTGACTGCTTGGCAGGGTTTTCCTAGTTGGTTTTCAGCTTGTTGGGCCCGACGCCTGCAGCTGACTCCAGAGGATTCTTTAGGGCAAGGGATGCCCAGAGTGCAGCCCCTGGGAAACCTGCCTTCGGCACAGCCATGGCCCGGGGCCCACTGAGGGACTGCAGGGGTCTGGCTGCCCTCAGGGGACCGTCACCCAGGGTCCCCCCAGCAGCCTGGCGACAGTGGCAGGCTCCTGGTGCTGCCCAGGGTCCCCCCAGCAGCCTGGCGACAGGGGCAGGCTCCTGGTGCTGCCTTCCTCAGCCCGTCTCCTGAAGCAGGTTCAGCGAGGACCAGAAGAGCTTCCTTCAGGAGGCTGGCAGAGCAGTGAGATCAAGCACTGAACAAAGAGCTGGGCTTTTTCTCTGTTAGAATGCAGAACTAAAAGTTTGTTTATTCTTTTGTGCCTCGTACCATGAATTGAGGCGCCCGAACCACCTCAATTATCTGCTTCTTCTCACTGCTTGAGTATAACCTTTAAGGAACAGGGAGTCCTGAGTGAGTGGCCCATAGTCCAGGTGAGAGCCTGGGGGCTGATGCTTGCCCTGAAGGGCAGAGGTCTGTGTGTAACTGCACTGATCTGCCAGGCCTGCGCTCTGATGAGATCAGCCCCTCGGTTTCACCCTGTGCCGCGTGAACAACGCAGGTTCTCTCTACATGAAGGACTTCACGTGGCAAGGTAAACGGGTCGTTGCTATGTGACCCTCCAGGAGGTCCAGAGCAGTAAACCCAGGCCAGCTGGAAACCTCTGCTGTGTCCTGGGTGTGTGGAACCAGCGGACATTACACCCGGGAACGTCCTGAAGTGCCTGTGAGAAAATATGGGAGGTCTGTGCTGAGAATCCGAGCTAGGCAGATTCTGGATGATTGCTGCCGTGGAGGACGGAGAGCTCGTAGCAAAAGGGGAAGAAGATTAGTGTAACTGGGACCCACGTGAGACATGACCAGCCTTAAGGAGAAGCACCTGGAGGGATGCACTGCCACGGGTTATCAGGACTGGTTTATCATTCCCTGCCAGGAGGTAGCAGGTAACTTAACTTCCCAGGGAGACAATTTTTCCTGTAAAAAACAGCGATCTGCCAAATGCCAGGCACCTCCCCGAGATGGGTCTGCTCCAGCCTTGTGTGTCTCATAAAGCCCAAACGGGAGCCCTCATTAAACCTTCTCAAACCAGAAAATTCTAATGTTCTGTTTTTAAATCCTGGTGATTCAGTTTTGATACACTCCTGGAAAATCAGCCTTGAAACAGATGCTGTGGTTTTTGCAAAACACAACCTATCAACCCCGACAGGAACGTAACAATATCACACCATTACAAAGTCCATGCTGTGGAACTTGCACCCAGCAGAAAATCCTGTACCAGGTCACTTCACCCGATGCCAGGGACGTGTCTTCTGTCCACGGATCTCACACCCAAAGCACGGCAGGTACCTTAACCATCAGTGACAACAGCCTGCTCTCCAGCTGCCCCGCCCCGGGGATTTTTGGGGTCTGTGTGGAGCCCACGTGAAGGGGCAGATTTCCCTCCCCAGGAAGATGCTGCTCATCCATTCCTGCAAAGAGCAGCTCTGTGCAGTCAGCAGCCACCATGTGGGTTCCACAGCTTCCCCTGGTAATGTCTATTTATGGCACTAAAAATCTCCAGCACCTTCGAATCAGTTGGAGATGCTGTGCAGAGTGTGGTGGGGCTTTCATCCTTTGCTTCAAATAACAAGGAATAAATATTTACCCGAGTGCAGGACTGGAGTCCCTGGAGAACGTCCAGCAAGTCCCAGAGAAGTAAACGATACACAAAAACCACAGAAGCTTTTCCCTGAATTCTCCTGAGAAAATTAATCTTAACATCTTTAGAGGAAAATGCAGCTGGGGGTAGACTTCCAGAGCAGCTCCAGGGACCTGACCTTGCAGCTCTGGCTGACGTAAACAGGAGTGGGGCAGGCTGGGCCTGTGTGCTGCAGGATCCAGGCGGTCAGAAGAGGTCAGCTTTCTGATGCGAACCAGCGCTAAAGGTTGGTGCAGGCAGCAGTACGAGCAGAAACCAACACTTCTCAACACGGCTATGGAGCTACCAAAGGACCTATCAGCTTCCTCAAGCTTCAGGAGACAAGGAGATACCATCTACCCGTATGTCTTGGAAGCTGGCCTAGGATTGGCAGGGTGAGGTCTCAAGGACTTTAAGAACATCGGCCTCCCTGGCCCCTTCCTTCAGCCCACGACACCTTCTGGAGCCCACCATGATCTGATGGGCATTTCAAATTCCTAGAGCACATCCTAGAGCCACATAGAAGCCGAGCAGAGAGTTTAGTCCTCGTGCAGAATTAGGGAGGGGAACGGCTTACGATGGGACTTGGCAGAGGTGCCTTCATCCTGCTGGAGCGGTGGAAAGCCCTTCCCGGGGCACCACGTGGGAGAACGCTCTTAGCACTGGGAAACAGGGCTTAGCTGAGAATGGGGCAAGAGAAATGGACTTGGACTGAAGAAAGAGAGGGAAGGACTCCAGGGAGGCTCAGGAAGTGGTTGTTTAGTCCAGCAAAAGGCAGGCAGAGAGCAGTGGAGTTGTGGGCTCTCTAAACACAGCGGGGAGTAAACACCAGTGATGGAGAGGGAACAGTCACGCCGGAAAACACTGCTGGTGCAAGAAGCCCGTGAACAGCTGTGGGAAAATCAGAAGAAGGTGGCTACCTGTCTCGGGCAGGGAGCAGGTCACGTCGTGCTTCTGAGGGGAAGGGGTGAATTTGGTCACAAATGTGTGTGTGCTCCTGGCAAAGCTGGTGGCCGCTGTCAAAGGAGCTGCTTTCAGTGACACCCAGAAGGATTGGTGTACCCTTCCCACCTGGAAACGCAGGCTTTTCGCTATCCCTCTGGCACTTTGCAAGAGCTCCTCTCTCTTCTTTGCTTTCTCAGGGTGCCTTGAGGCCTTAAGGAGCTTTCAGAAGCTATTAAGACCTTGAGAGTCACAGGCCAGTGCTAGTCATTGGGGCACCTCGCCTTCCTTCTGGCTACCTGTGGAAGCTTCACGAGTCTAATCATCGTTTAGGCTCTGACAGGCGAGCTGTTGCCGTTCCGGACACGGAGACCGGAGCTGCTCTCGTAGCTGGCAGTGCCTGCGGTGCCCACAGCTCTGCCACCTGCACTAACCCTCTGCACCGAAACCCCGGATGGACCGCCTGGGGTCTGCCAGGAAAGGGGCACGGGCTCCTCTTCCTTTCTGCCAGCTCTGCTGCTGAGGAGGAACAGAGAGTGACAGAATCTTAAAGCCCCCCAGCAGGAATCTCCACCGCGCTGTCTTCACAGGTTTCAGCTCATCAAGGCTTGAGTGAGGACTTTTCTGCCAGTGGCAAATCTAGACAGAATGAGGATTTTCTTTTCTTCTCCCCTTAAAGAAATCAGTTCTGATTCAAAGAGGAATTCATCTAGGGGTGTCCGCTGGCCTGTGCTAGGCAGGAGACGTCTCTTGATCTTACTGGTCTTTTCTCTGGCCTTACATTGTATGTTGGGACAGCAGATATATGTATCTCTCTGTGGAAAAAAAGCTAAGTGAGAAAATCTGGTGTGATGATGTCTAACAGATGGTCCCTACACATCGTGTCTGAGTTTGCCTTGTGCTGTTTCATGAGACTGTCTGAGTGGTCCACTGAGAAAAAAAAATTGTCTCTGGAAACTCTGGAATTGCCAGAGCCAACTAAGCAGCATCTTCCAAGCCTAGCAGAGGCTGGAGGATGCTGATCTCAGCTGAAGGGAGAAGGGCCAAGCTGCCAGACTCCCCCAGCTACATTCAGCTGTGGTCTCCAGGGACTTCCTGCACACCCACCCCCGTGACGTGAGATTTAACAGTCGGTCTTGCCACGGGCTGTTGTTGGGGAACTCATCCCAGTGTCGTCCCACATCCAGCCAGGCTCTGTCGGGCTGGGAAGTGTCGGGCAGATGGGGCCTTTGCACCAGAGCCCCAGTGATCTGCAGGAGTCCTCTCATGAGACAGTGACACAGGGGGGGACATTGGCATCCCCTTGCCACTGGTGGCGAGTGGAAGGCAGCACGTGGCCACGTCGCTCTCCTGAGCCCCACTCACCAGTCACACCAGCACAGGGCTTGCTACGCCTCCGACCAGCCCTTGAGGCACGCACAGAAAGGAGGACGCAGAGAGAAAGGAGGGAAAAGCTCATCACTGCATCTAATTGCTAGGAGAAGTAATGACTTTGTAGCTCACCCGTGTCTCGGCCGTACAGACTCGCTCGTGCAGGGAAGGAAGGTGTCTGTGGCCAAAGGCTAACGATGGCAAACAGGGCAGAGGATTGTCTGCCAGCACCAGTACCACAGGGCTGTCAGAGAGGCTTTGGGAATACTTGATAATAAAACAGATGAGCAATAAGCAAGAGCTACCTCTGAAGTCAGCTCGGACTCACAAACCAGTACTTGGGCCACCAAATGCAACTCTGAAAATCTGCTTCCTGGCCCTTCCCAGTAGCACGGCATCCCTGGAGCGCGCTGCTGCTGCACCCAGCACACCCTGGGCAGCAGGAAACAACCAGCCCTGTCCATCGCACACACGCAGCACGATGGAACACGGCTTGGAATCCCCTCTGAGCTGCACACAGCATCGGCTATTGCAGCACCTGGGGTATGGTTTCAGTGCAGTTCCTTGTTAGATATCTGTGGCCGTGTCCTTAAATGATTCCTTTAGAGGTTTCCTTTTTATGCGAGCTGAGCTTACTACCGCCTCTCCTGCCTTCATCGTTTCCTTTTTATATCCCCCCTCTGCATTTCCTTGGGAGCTTTGGGTGCTGAAATCTGCAGCAGTAAAAGGCAGATCTGTGGATTTAAATATGGATGTAGGAAAATGCCATCTCAGCAACTCTCAGCAGCACCCAAGCATCTGACAGCTGGAGGAAAATACAATAACCCCGTCTGCTGTTCCCAACGACCATCCCATATCTGGGTCTGGGGGCAGCTGCAGGACAGCAGGCTCCGCTCGCGGCTTGGTTTTCTCACTAGACCAAAGCTGGTAACATCCTTCTGCCCCTGGAGAGCACAAGCACTGCACCCCTGGGCAGGTCTCACAGGAGAGGACCACAAAGCCCTACCCAGAACCAGTGCCTCTTCTCGTTCCTGCAGGTGCTGCACAAGCACGCACAAAAATGCCTGAGGATTGTTGTTCTTGAGAGAAAGGAGGGGAGTGAAGTCATCTTGCCCAAGCCTGAGGAGGACTGGGAGCTTGTCACAGCCAGACTGGTACAGCCAGTTCCACCCCCTGGGCTGCAGAACCCCGCACTGCTCCCAGGGGATTTGGCGTGGGTGTCTGGTACCTCCCCGACAGCCCAGCCAGGCAGGAAGGTCAGGCTGAAACTCAGCAGACGTTCGGAATTTACTGCTCAGCGGATCCCTAGAGACTGATGATCCCACTGCTGTCTCTGCTCTTGTTTCACAGGATACCGTGCTGAAGGTGGTGGATGAGAAGAGGAGCACAAGCTTGTCCTCACTCCTTGGCCTTCTGTGAAACCAGCTTTCAGCACCTGCCCTGTGCCCTTCAGCACCCACACCATCGGGCCCCCATCACCCCCTCCCCGCTCACGGTTTTGGCATCACCCTTCCCTCTCCGGAGGCCAAAGGACAGGGGATGCCCCAACCCCCCCGCCTACAAAGGAAACACCTTCACTTACCTTTCCTATTTATTTTGCCTATATTGCAGCTGTGTGGCAAGCCAATGACACGTCTACTGGATGCACTTTATTTTATTTAATAACTAATTCTGTTTAAAGTTGAGCTTTAGGTTTGTGGGCACAGCAGCGAGGCCGGCAGGGACCCGCGCGGGGGCAGCTGGCGAGGTGGGAGATGGGTGAGAAGGTAGCTCTGAGAGCAGCTCCCGTGCTCGAGGTTTGTACCTGGTTGAGGTGTCGGCAGAAGCGTTCGGTAGCCGCGGGGCAGGAAGGGGATGGAGCCTCCTCCAGTTGCACTGCAGGGTGGAGGTGCTTTGAGAAGCAGCAGCTCACCCCTGAAGAGCCTGCTCTCCTCCCCCAGTTCCATGGGGTAGGGCCCAGGCAGCAGGGGCTGACTCAGCACCTCAGGAGATGGTGCCCAGGCAGCAGGGGCTGGCTCAGCACCTCAGGAGATGGTGCCCAGGCAGCAGGGGCTGACTCAGCACCTCAGGAGATGGTGCCCAGGCAGCAGGGGCTGGCTCAGCACCTCAGGAGATGGTGCCTGCCTGCGAGGCGGGCGGCTGGCAGGCCTGCCAGGGCTGGAGGCAGCTCAGCAAACGCCGTGCCCGCTTTGCAACGCCGGGAAGGCCACAGCAAGTGGGGGCACCCGCGGCTCGATGTGCCGAGCAGGGCGAGGAGGAGGACAGCACAAATGCAATAATCTTCCTTCTCTGCCATGCCACTCAAAGGAGTTGGCAGCAGGGCCCAGGCCAAACTGGAGCCGAGGGTCTAAGGCTTCCTACCAAATGCTTTCACCTTCCTGGTTGTGCCTTTCGCAGCCTGGTGCTCGACAGAGCAGATCTCCTGGACGCTGCTGTGCAGACATTTTGGCCTGGCCTTAAGAGACACCTTTCAAACCACAGACCTGGGCGAGCATTTAGAAGCCTCAACGTGCAAGAATCCTGGCGGTGGGGATTCCCAAGCAGGCAGGAGATTGCCAGCAAAGCAGGACCCGGCTGAAAGGCAGCAACCAGCTCAGGAGAGGGCAGGAGGCAGGCACAAGGAGTAAGGCAGCGTTGCTGACACTGACAAAGCACAGAGGGTATCACCCTCACTTTGAAGCACTGCTCTAGAGCTGGGTGCAGGGCTGACGTACACACGGACACCTATAGGTGGAGGTCTATTGGCTTTTGTGGCAGGATGCATCCACTAACCAAAGTGGTGATAAGGTTGGCTGGTGTGGACGGAAACACTGTTAAAACGCTGGTTTAATAAACTAATATTTGCACAGGTAAACATAACTTAGATCCACAGCTCCTGGCTCACGATGGACAAGCCTGGGAATTCCCTCTACATGACAAATTCAGGAGAGTTTATTACTGGCTTCAGGGCAGGTATTGCCAAGGAACGGAGTGTGCAACTTTCATGTTTAATCGGTAGAAACATCTTCACCCCAGCAAAGCCCAGGCTGGGTTTATTTGGACTTACCCCACGGACAGATAAAAGCCAGGCTGCAAAACTGCTCCAAGGCCTGGAGATGCTCCATCGCTGTTAAATATGATTTTCCTTATCTGACTGGATCAAAACACAGCTTACAGTTGTTTAATGTTTTAATTTATTATTATTTTTCCCATCAGGCCACTGACCTCAGTCTCAGAGTCATTACCAGCACATACCAGGGCCTGACTTGCCTCACGGTCCGTGCAAAATACAGTCTCAGACCAAGAGCTTGTGGCACCTCGGCAGCAGGCGGGCCCCCAACCAGGCAGAAACGGTTACATCGCCTCTGGACCAGGGAGATACAAAACCCCAACTGCAGTTGTTGCTCCCCCTCACTGCCCTAGGCTCCTTTTTGAAGGAAAACCTCTGACTTCTCCCCTATTCCCTCCTTTCTCTCCTCCAAATCCAAGTAACTTTGCATTTATGGATGCCTAGGAAGGCCGGGTCAGCACCAAGCTCTGGGGATGGGATTGTGCACACAGTGCCTGTTCTAAGTGTCATTTTTTTCCTGCTCATTAACACTTTGCTCGAATGCACTTTGGTTGGTGCCTGGATTGCATTTTTTTCAGAAAACTCCAGCTAGCTGTTTCTTCTTTATGGTGAGAGAAGCCTGAAAAAAAGTTGGAAAACTCTGATGTAGGGGCTTATTTATATGAAATAAAAGTTGTAATGAGGAAACCGCTCACGCTTCTCAGTGTTTCTCAGCCCCACGCGTAGCAGCTTCTGAACTGAATCGGTAATCTCTGCTTTTTGGAGCACCAGCTCCCGTTCAGATTGCTTATCCCTTCGGAAAGCGCTTAGCTCACCCGAGGAGCCGGCTGCAGCGATGGCAGCCCGTGGCACGGCACGGGGCTCACTGTCGTGGCCTTCCCACGAACACAGCGCTTCTCCTGCCGGCGAGCGCGACGGCAGCTCACGGAGCGCCAGGTCACCTGCCCGCAGAGGTACCCGTTGCCCCCCGGCAGTGGCTGGTAGCTCAGGGATTTTGTGGAAGTTCTTCTGGGTCCTTCAGAGCACAGAGAGCAGCAGCCACTCGGGCAGAACTCGCGTCCCGTTCGGCTAAAGAACGGCTCGTGCCAGGCGCTCTTCTCGTCGGCAAAACTCACCATCAATTACACCGCAGCAACCCCGCCTAAAATTCAGAGCAGAATCCCTGTTGGGTCTGTGAATCAACTCTGGTACGAAGAGGTCCGTTTAAAAAAACCTCCAGCCAAGGACAAAGATACATCTGGATGAAGCTGGAGATAATTCAGGTTCTGAAGCTTGACCAAGTCAGTCGCTGCAGGAGGCAGCAGGATAAAATCCCGACAGCTCGTTCCTATCGCACCGAGCGCAAGCCCTGCAGCAGCGCCGTACCCCACGGGCTGCGGGCAAAGCCCTGCACGCAGCCTGGAAATAACAGAAACAATTTTCCACACCAGTTCCCCTCCAGATAAACTGTTTGCAAACGGCACAGGAGCCTGAAGCTAAAGTGGCATTTAGTCAGAAATTCTGGTATTTGAAGTGCGCAATGCAGTAGTTAGTGCTTTTCCAGTTAGGCTTTTTGTGTCAATTAGAAGCACAGAGCAGGAGCAGGGCACGGCACTGCTGTGAGGCTCAGAGCCCTGCCTGCTGCCTTCCCCTGGAAAGTCTGCACACCAGCAGCTCGACCAGACCACGGGCTGACACTCCACAGCTGCTGGCAGGCAAAGCTATCGCACTGGGAGTTCCGCAGCCCGTTCCCCATCGCAGCAGCTTAGCGCGGCGACAGCACAGACCAGAGATGAGGCTCTCCCAGCACGGCCTCTGAGCACACGTGCAACAGCCAGAAGTCGAGCCCCAGCTTCTCAGCTCTGTGCTCCAGCTCGGGTACCGCTGTTCCTCACACCATTCCCCTCTCCACGCGCTTCAGCACCTCCAGGACTCGCTGCCAGCCACCGGTAACACACCCCACCCCATCCATAACCACCCCATCCACAACCCCTTCCAGAGGGGCCCACAGAGATTGATTTTGTGTCCCCGAAGGACATCCCCAATGCCCAGAAACAGCCATTGACTCTGTTCTCAACACTACACCACGAGACCGCTTTTCAGCTACGCTCCTGAATTTAGCTAAGATCTGGAGTAAAAATGACACCACCTTCCCTGTCAGACAGGCAGCCCCGTCCCAGGAAGCCGGGACTGAGCATTTCACCAGCTAAGGCCACGAGAGAACACGCACGGGGAAAAGGCAGCTTTTAGAAGAGGAAAATGTGAGCCAGCTGCTGGGGCGTATTACATGCTCCAGTAACTTTTTTTCCAGCCATTTCCCTCCCTTCTGGTCCCTCCACACACGAATTACACCAACTGCACTCTCCTGCACAAATGGAGCTCGGTGAGACGAGACCAGTGTGTGCAGGCAGAGGGCAAGCATTTAGAAGCCAATAAATAGGCACCTACCAGGGAAGGAACCAAGAAGGGTCAAGGGAACAGCCTCTGATCTAGAGGCAGCCTTGACTGGACATGGTTAATGATTCTTCACTTTTAGGGAGTGCTTCCCTTTGCCAGAGCTGGCAGTTCAGCTCCTGCTGCAGGGACCTGAGCAGAGGCAGCGTTAGCCAGCCCTGGAGGGTCGCCCCTGGCACGCGAGAGCCGGACAAGGCAGCTCTAGCAGAGATCTCCTCACCAGAAGTCTGATTCCTCCCTCCAGAGACTCTTCTCAGTCAGAAGGGAAAATCAGAACATGATCTGGTCTTTTCTCCATCCTCTTAAGTGATTACTGTGATTAGGAACAGGAAAATCAAAGCTGCCGTGGTATTTTCCATCCCTCGAGGCCGGGCTCCGACGCATTCTGTCCCTGCCCCTCAGGACTACGCTGCACCTGAAGCGTGGATGCAGCGACTCTGTTCCCCATGCCACGGGTTTTTTTACAGGCTCTTAGAGGACAAAAATCTGGAACTCGGGCCCTATAAGATACAGGGACTCAAAGCCTGGAGGGAGACTGGCACTGCAGAATTACTGGCATGTTTAAGGGATAAAAACACCTGAAGTCATAAACCAGAAGCACCGATGCTGCTACTCCAGCCATATTCTTACAGCCACGGCGCTGCTACGGGAGCTTCCCACAGTTCAAAGCTTTGAGACTCCTGCTAAAGCTTCCTTGGATCACTAAAGCAAAGGGCCTCAGACCCAACATTTCACCTGTGTTTATCTCCTTTGTCCGGACTGACGTTCTGACAGCAACCCTTCACAGGGATCTGCACGCGCTGGGAACACGACACGGTTCTGTCTGCAAGTTCCCTGTGCAAAGCCTCGCCAGCGACCCGAGGAAATCACGGCACAAACCACCGGGTGACCGCCGTTTCTGTCCAGGAAACACCACAGCCTGCGCCTCGTCTCGCCTGATACAATTACACTAAGTGAACTCTTCCTTTTCTGAGGAGCAATGGAGGCAAAGGCTGAACTGGAGCTGAAGTAATCCACAGCTAACAAGGCAGTCTGCCTTCCCAACGCCAGGTTTGCCCGAGACGGGTGACCGCAGCATTTCAGAGTGCTAAACCCCGCGGTGCTCGGCTGCAGACGACTGTCCCCGCACAAAGGTGGCAATGGAACACAAAAACTCACCACCCAAAGCGACAACCCTGCTGCAGCCAGCCTGCTTCCCAAAAATCCCTCGTACCCTGAATTTTAAGGAGTTACTTACCCCTAAAAACCAGTCCAGATGAACCATTTTTAGCTACTAGAAGGACTTGCAAAGCGTGCCGAGGCACGGATTTTTTGAGAGCTGCGAGCCCAGAGCCTGGCCCGTCGCAGGCTGACATCAGTGCTACCTCCAGGGGAACGCGCTTTCCTACAGAGGGCTACGGCTCCTGGCGAGGGAAAGGATACCAAAGAGGTTTTAGCTGAAGAATCCCAGTCCGAAGGGGCTGGGGCAAACAGGGCTGCTCAGCTCACAGGAGTCGCCAGCGGTCCCCGAGCCTGCCGTGCGTTTACACACCAAAGCTCCCCCCGCGGCACACCTCGTCCAACAGCGGTGAGGTGGCAGGATGCTCCAGAGCCGCTCCAACCGCTACAGAAACAGCAGCGCTTCACCGAAATCTCGATTTGTCAGCAGAGAAGATGCAAAACCCGCCTGGGAACTCATCAAGCCTGCACGTTCATCCAGAGCGAAGACAGCCACAACCATCTCCGTACCGGCTCGTCAACTATTTTTAGCGGCAGCAAGGGAGGCAGCAGGCGGCGGTGGGCCCGTTGCCCCCGGCAGGGGGGATCCGAGCACACCACCGCCCTCCCGGAGACCCCGCGCCACAAACCGCAGACCAGGTGGAGAGCTTTGCGCTGCTCCCGCTCCCGAGCGCCAGGCATCTCCCCGCAGCTACGTGACAGGTTGGAAGAGGGCCACACAACCCATTTAATTCAATCCACTTCCTCTTCCATCTGCTCCACGCAGCCGTGCTCGATTAGTCTTCTGAGAGCAATTGTATTGAAGTGGAAAGTGCCAGGAGCCTCCGTGCACCCAGCATACGCCGGACACGCCGCTCAAAGCCCCTGCAGATTCACCTGCTCCAGGCTGCGGGCCGGGACCAGAGAAACCCCAGCATCTCTGTAATTCCACTCAGCTTTTATCTGCCTTCAACGGTTCTAAAAGTTAAACACCAGCTCCCTCCCAGAGATGCTTCCCAACTGGCTCTGTGTTTAGAACCAGAGCCAAGAAACAAACTAAACTCAACTGGCACCAAACAACAAGCCCGGCTGGCTTCTCTTTTACTCATTCTCTTTTACTCCGAGAGCTGCAAGAAGCCTTTCCCCCTGCACCCAGAGGTGTACACCAAGCACGGCAAACAGCATCCTCAGCACCAGGACCCAGATCTCCACACGCGTGCGGCAGCCCCACAAACAGGTATCGACGTGCCACGGGCAGAACTGCCAACAACCCTTCAGCATCACCCACTGCTACAGGACGGACACGCACGGGGCCAAAGCTACAGCCCGGAGCTGCTGCTGCAGGGGTCACAGGCAGAGTTTGGGGGCAGGGCAAGAGAGGACAGGGTGACAGGGCAGCAGCTTCGGGCTTTCATCCTTCACCAGCTCCTCCATCTGCCCTGCGGAAAGGTGGCAACGATCACACACGTACTTTTGGCTAAAATCACTACGTATGAGCTTTCTCCCTCCCCACCAGCCAGCTTTTTCCCCCCAGTGCATTAACAACATGCAGACTGTCCTGCACGCTCCCCAGAAAACGGAAAAGGAGCGCAGAACATCCCACCCAAACCACTCCCTCCTTTTGCCCGACCTCTGCTCCCAGCCCCTGCCGTTAACAGAGGCCGTAAGGGAATGCCCAGCTGACAGCACAGGCTTAACACACCACCAGTCCACAGCACACTGATTTAGGTATGAAACAGCACTTTTCCTCCCCAACTTTAAAGCAGTGCCGTATTTTACAGTGCCTTCGCCATCTGCACAACTGAAACGGATGTACCACATCTGAGTGCATCTTTGTCCCTAGCAGAGGGAATCTGAACTCCAGGGATCATTTCACAGGGACACGGAACCGCCTGGCAGCCTCACAGTTAAAGCACCCAACCGAAACTATTAATCTGAAAGCATCAATCCGAAAAGCAGCTGCTCAGGACAGGGGGCTCACAGTTTCCTAGTGACAGCTGACTCCCACAGCCATTAAACACAGCCCAAAAACCACAGGGTTTTTGCACAGTTCATCGATGAAAAGCCCGGTGCAGAACGCTTCCGAAGACCACAGGGCAGGAAAACATCGAGCTGGGAGGAGAGACTGCCCAGGGCACAGCAGGAGCTGGCTGGCACAGCCCTGCTCCTGATGGCACCAGCTCCAGGGTGCCACCGGAGTGCGGTTGAGGGTCTGTCTGCCAGCTCAGCCACCCCGCGCAGGCAAGAGCCGGGGGCTGCAGGAGCCACGGAGCACCTCGCACCACGTACCGCCAGAGCTGCCCATCGCTCAGCACCCACCGCCAGAGCTCCACCTGCTTCTCTCAGGAAAGATCACACCTTCTGCCACCACCAACGGACAGCTGCAGTGACGGGCGGGAGTTACGGAGGGTTCTCCAGCCTCACCTGAGGAGACCAACGACACATGAATCAACACCACGGGCACAGCAGGCAAACTGTTTTTGCTACCCGGAGCCCTTCCGGCTCGACACTCCTCCCCACTCATCCTCCCGCCAGCAAAGAGAATATACCGTGTTACAGAGACTTTCATATTGGGAAAATATTTTAATATAGTAAACAAGTCAATTTACCTTTCACATGTTTTTAAATAAGTTTATGCTCATTGATAAACAAAACTGGTTTTACTTAAACAATGGAGTACAGCCTCTAAATTCGTATCGTTCCCAGCTGATCCGGTAAATAGTGAGGGATTCTGGACACCGATATCCTTGTATAGGTAACAGACTGGCATAAACAGCGCAGGAATTCGATGCAGGTTCAAAGGGAGAAGCGAGCCCTGGTGAGGAAGAGAACGAAGCCACAAAATTCCCTTTTGAGGAAAAACGGGGGAGAAAAAGAAGAGATACCGCAGTTCTACCAAGTAAAAACGTTTCCTTCCCCCGCCGACCCTCGGGCCGGGTCAGTCTCCAGCCGGAGCTCTTCGCGGCTCGTCCTCGCCGGCGGTCGCGGTGCCGCTAACGCCGATCGCGCCGCGGGCGGCCTCCGCCGCGCCCGACTGCCACGCCCCCCCGCTCCGGGCCCCGGCGGCGATCCCCCCCCCCCCCCCCGGGGCGGCGCCGGCCTCCCGGGCTGCAGCGCGGCCGCCCCCCGC
>JANVCC010000266.1:602408-667831 GCA_025345505.1 Todiramphus chloris collaris | reverse complement strand
TGTAGTAGACGGCGAGGACGATGGCGGCCAGCGAGACGGAGAGGACGTAGGCCAGGACGGTGGCCAGGCGCACCCACTTCTTGTTGGTCTTGGCCGCCATACGCGCCTTCTTGTCCCCGGTGTAAGTGGCGGGCTTGCCCCGCTCCGCCCCCGCTTCCTTCTCCTTCATGGGGGCCCGGCCCTTGGCCCGCTGCTCCACCGACCCCTCCGTGATGGGGCCCGGCCCGGCTCGGCTCCGCGCCGCCGCCCGCTCGGCTCGCTCCGCTCAGGACATGCCGCTGCCCGCCCGCGCTGCCGCTGCCGGTCCCGCCGCTGCCGCCGCCTCGTTCCGCGGGCCCGCGCAGCTCCGGCGGCTCCGCCGGCCGCGGGCGGGGGCGAGGGGCGGGGCTTAAAGGGGCAACGCCTCCCGAAGTGGGAGCCTGGCGGTTAAAGGGGCGATGCCTTGTTCGGTATCGCCCCCACTCTCCCCCGCCTCCCCGCCCGCCGGGAGTGGAGCGCGGGTGGGCGCGGCGCGTGCGCGGCCGTTGGGCGGCTCTGAGGGGGGCGCGCGCGCGCGCAGCGGCCGTTGGCGCCCGTAAGGTGCCTGAGGGGGGGTGGGGGGGAGATGGCACCCGGAGGGTGTCGGTGTGGGGGGGAGATGGCGCCCGGCCCTGGTTCCTGGCTCCGGCCCGCGCTAAGGGGCCTGCCTGCTGCCCGAGCCCCCCCGCCGCGGGTCCCAGCGTGAGGGTCCCCGGGGGGTACTGCCCGAGCGGGCGGCCCCCGGGGCCTGCAGGGAGGGAGGGAGCCGGGCCCCGGGGGTTGGGTTCAGCACGGCGGGGAAGCTCCTGGTGCAGGAGGAGGGGGTGGCCGGGAGCCCCGCGGCCCCTGCTCCGGGGGAGTTGCTGCCGGGTGTCTCCCAGCCTGCGGGTACCTGCGCCTCTGGGGGGGCTTGAAGGGTGTCCCGGCTGAGCAGCGACTTTCGGGGAGAGGACAGGTTAGTTCCCTTCAAACGGGGCTGAGCCTAAACCTCCTGACACAGCCTAAAGCTGCTCTTGACTTACTGATTGACCTTAGTCCCCTACAAGAGAGTTATATAGGCTTGTTCAGAAAGCAGCTAAAACAGGGTATGGATCAGCCTCTTCATTTTTTCTTTTCTTTATAATGTAAGATGTTTACCTTTGAGAATGATTTTGTTGCTGCTTTTACAATAGTTTTTCTCCTTTCCTTAAGTCTCAGGCCAGTCAGGTGTATTGCAACAGAAAGCTTCTTAGAAATGAGGAGTTGTGGCTCTGAAAGAGGCTGGCAGCAGCTGGAGAAATGACTGTCACCCAGAAAGGCATCAGAGGAAGTGAGTGATTGAGTTTCAAGTTAACTATAGCATTTTATTTTTTACTTGCGATAGCAGGAAATGTAGGGAGTTGAGAGAGAAGCAGAAAACCCCCTCGAGTTTCTGCAGGAAGATGTAAGGAGCTTGGAGATCTGAGGAAGACTGCTGGGAATAAACTGGAGTCATTTCAAAATAACTGTAATTCTTGGGGGGAAAAAAAAACGTGGCTTGTGTTGGTGACAAGCTGGAGGGCTGCTGTGTGATGGTGGCAGGGTGGCACAGCACCCGTGAGCTGTGCACACTGACCCTCACCTGGCATGGCAGGGCCAGACACTTCTGCCATCCTGAAGTAAGCTCCTGCCATGCCCTGTCCACACAAAACGGCCCACTTTCAGGAAACGTTGCTGTAACCCAGCGTGCTTAGGAAACATCAGTTAGTAGGTACTGTGACTTACCTATCTTGACTTACTGCACCTGACTGCATGCTTGCTGAAACTTCACACACCCAAGTGGTGTGAGCTGGTGGGGTCCTATTGACAAAGCTTCCCCGAGTCACAGAAATGTATCTTCTGTGGTGCTCTGTAGATTCTATACACGAATTCTCTTGGCCTGGCTATGTTTAAGTGGCACATGTGGATTCACAGCAAGTCCTACAAAATGGATTTCCTACTCATTTTTCAGGCTGCTTTCCCTCGATGATGGGTTTGCTCCAACCCCTCCTCCCCTTGCTTCTCCCGTTTCAGTCAGCAGTCTGCTGCTCCATCTTTTCTTTGCGTTTCCAAGAAGCCTGTACCTTGGTCAGGACTCCAGCACGCCTTTCCTCTGCTTTACCTGTGTCACACTGCTGTTTATTCTGCAGTCAGAGAGTTTGTGGTTTCTGTGCTGCAGAGTATTTTACAATAGAGTTTGGACCTTTTTTGCCTAACATAATTTCTTTAGATTTTCAGCCTCTTTTTAATCCTTCCTCTCAGCTGTTGGTCTGTACTCACTCCTGCTGGCCTTTGTTTTCCTGCTACTGAGTGCTGAAAAGATAGGCAGAGACTCTGGGCTGCTCTCCGCATCCATTCGGATCTTCCTCCCATCGTCTGCGTGGAAATGGGTTCATTCCAAACCCTTACGCTCTCTGGTGCTGCCGCTGGTACAATTTATCATCACCTCTGGGGAGAGGGTGATTAATTGCCACCTCCCACAAGGCCTTTCCCTGTGCTCTATTCTGGAGTTTTAGGGAAGAGGATTGAGGTCCACAGACAGTTCCCCTGCAGATCCTCTGGGGCCAAAGGAGGTCTCGACAGTTGCTGCCCGGTGCTTGTTTAGACCACGTTGTACTCACACATTTGAAGTCCATCCTTGGAGGTGCTGCGTCCTCCTTTATTACTTTAGCTCTACCCCATTCTAGGGTCTGGAAGTTGTTGGACAGAAATCAGAGCTCTGGTGTTTGTAGGTGTTCAAACGTGTATTATGTTGACTTTAAGGGATGTTTGGAAGAGTCAGCAGGTTGGTGCAGGGAGTGGGCACAGAAGGGTAGGGATCTCTGTAACAAAAAGCAGTGATAGCTGCCTGTCTTAGTCCTACGTCCCCAGGATTAGTTTCCCCTCTCCTGGGGAGGAAACTCACCAATCCTCCTCCATCTGTGCAAATGACTCGTGCTCTTTCCCAGGTGCTGCTTTTTCTTTTCCTCTGCTCACCCAGACTTGGTAAATGCAGCAGCTAAGGGTGCTCCTTGCCCATCGGCGGTGGCCTTGCAGACCCGCGTGGCCAAGGGCGTGTGGTGGAGCTGTAGGAGCAGCCCCAGCAAAGCAGCGAGCGTGGTGTGGTTGGGATCCTGCTGCACCTCAGCGTTCGAATGCAGATTCACAGAAATCTGGCGTTCTCAAGGCTCCCTTCTCTGTACCAAGCCCTCTGCTGTCTCAGCTTGGAATAAGGCAAGGCTTGTGTTTGTTAAATACTAAATCTTGTTGGCTTTTGCCAAAGTCAGGTGTAAGCTTTTCCTTTTACTGTGAACAAATAAGTGGGTGTGAGCTGCTCTCCAGGTCCTTTTGTTGGAGTGCAGGCAGCTGCTGGAAGGCGTGTGCCTTCTGTTCCTAAACTTAGTTCCTCGCTCCCAGCCGCCATAAAGGCACAGGAGAGCCAGGAAGGCAGAGCTGCAGTGAGGGTATTTGCTTTGTCCTTTGGGTTTTAGCAGCAATGCCAAGCTGTGCTTTGAGCAGGCTTCTGGGGTGCAGAAATAGAGCTCTGGGGTGCAGAGCTCAGAGGTCTTGTGAAGCCAGTGAATGTGTCAGGCACTAGACAAAGCTTGCAAATTAGCCCTCTGTGAGATTTTGGGTTTTTATTCCTAAAAAGTACAAAAGAAATAGCTCTGCTGAGATAAATGGAGTCAAGGGCACGTGGTGGACCCTGGCACTGGACTTGCTGTATAGTCCTTGAGCATCCAGCCAGTCTCAGGACAGGCCAAACACTGGACTCTTCAGGGTCCCACTGTTTATAAGCTGCTCTAATTTCTGGCTTCTGGTCTGAGGGGCCACTACAAAACTGTTTTACTGACAAGCCTGCTCCTTCCTGCCTTACACCTGAGTTTAGTTGAAAACCCAAGTGCTGAGACAGATTTTTGGAGGTTTGGGGTTCCACTGGCCTGACTCAATTCAAGCATTGCTTGAATTCTGCTGCTACCTGTTGCAGTGGGATGTTTGTTTGCTCTTCAAGGGCCCCTAGAGGATGTAGCTAAATAAACTTGTATTATTGATTTCCCATGCTCCGAGTCAGTGGATAGCATCTAGTGCTTCAGGACAGAGAAGACTCAATTAGGGGAAGATTATTGTCCTAAGATATTACCTCTGTACAGACCTTGAAACACTGGGTTGGGTTTGCCTGGGAGGTGGCTGAGTTGCCAGTTACCAGAGGCTTCCTGACGCTCTCTGAACTAATGTCTGTCAGAGCTGATGAATGAATGTCACAGCTGATCCTGCCCTGGCATGGGGGCTGGGCTGGAGAGCTTCCCCCAGCACTCCAGGGCTTTTGGTCCTGCCCAAGCAGCTGCTCTGCCTTTCCTCCTGCCCCCGCGTTAGGAGGCAGTGGGGTGGGACACCCTGCAGATGAGCAGCGCGTCCCGTGGGTTGTGCGCTTGGGTTGCTCCGCTGAGCTGAGCTAACTCCGCTCCTCATTCACTACCACAGTGTTACACAGCTCTGGCCCTGGCTGTTCTTCTTGGTGTCTGCCTCCAGCAGTGTGACTTCTGCAGGTGGATTATAGAGTTCATAAAGAATTGTAACTCTTCTTTTTTATTGGCCGTGTGTTGCTTTTTAAACTTAATACTGTCTCCTTGGTCACGTTGATGAGCTGGGCGAGGGGAGATGAATGAGATCTTTCTATCTGCCTTCTGGTGTTTAAAGGATGCAGTAGGTATGTTTAAATTCATCTCTCTTGGCTGAAGTCCTTGAGCAAATTCTTTGCTAGGCTTGAGCCTTCCATCGTAGAGAGTCTCCGCTCTTGACAGGGGACAATCTCTCATGCTCTGCTGTCGGAAATGCGCCTTATTTCACACTTGCTCCAGGGTCCCACTTGGAGTCTGCAGGGAATCAGGTTCTGTTCTTTGCTGTTTTCCTCTCACGCTTTGAAATCTCTGACATGAGAAGGTGCGGTCTCGCTTGTTAATCCAGTAGCAGGGGAGGGGAGGTTGAGGATGTTCTTTTAATTTCTTTAGCTTCTGATTTGGCTGTGGTGAGTGAATTCTGCACAACCCACTGTCTTGTGCTGACTTGGAAAGTGGTCTGCAGAGGTTATAGGGTAGGTGGGGTGATAGTAAAAGTGACACTTACTATCCTGTGAACCATCTGCACAGTGTAAAGAGTGTGTCCTGCTTGCAGGAGAGCCTTGGACAGTGAATGTTTTCTTGATGAGAAAATTCTTGAGTGTGAAAAATATGTCTGAGAAGTACTGATTGTTTTGTTTTTAATGTTTAGAAACTCCTGCAAGTAGGTGATGGTTTGGATGTGGAGTATGGAGAGCTGCCCCGTTAGCTTTATAGCAGAGGTGGCTCGGCTTTTGCTTGCTATAATTTGAGGTTGGGTGTACTGTGGAGTGGAGACAGATCTTGGGCAGCTTTCTGGAGGCAGGGAGTTCTCCCAGGTAACAGGAATTGTCTGTAGCCTGCTGTTTCCATGACACAGTTCTGAAACTGAGAAAAGACTGGCAAGGGTCATGGCCTGACAGTGCCCTGGGCACTCTCTGAATGAAAACAGAAACTGCTGTTTGATCTGCTCCCAGGGGCTCCCAGCACTCGGAGCTCTCGGCTTCACACATCAGTTTGTGGAGAGAAAAGTTGTTTCTTGAAGTGCAGGGCTTCAAGAAGGTGGATGCTGTGGCATTTTTAATAAAGAAATCTTCTCTCTGGGTGTGAACCTGCTCTGTCTGTGGTTGTGACTCTAAACACAGACTCTGTGAAAGACTCCAGAGTCAAAAATCTGTGCTTTGTTGCTCATTTTGCAAAGAGGAAATGTGCTTGTACACCCACACATTTAAGAGCCAAACGCAGTCCCGAGGGCTGTATTTTGAAAATAACCCCTTTTCGAGCAATAGGACAGCGAGGATTGGTGGCCACGTACTCTGCCTGTGCATCTGTGCACTGGGCCGCTGGTTTTCCTGCTCTGAAGCAGCCCACTGCCCTCTGACTTCTGCAGATGAAGTTCAAGAGTCCTGCCGTCAGCTGAGAGCTGCCATGAATCCTTGGCTTTGTGGTTGGGGCTCAGAGTACGACACAAAATGTGCCTGGGCGCACACACGCAGCAGTTCTCTCCAGAGACAGAGAGAAAATATTGACCTCTGCAGTCCTACCGGTGCCATTAATCCTTCCAGGATTCCCAGGGCTCAGAGGGCAGCACAGCAGAAGGAGCAGCGGGATGAACTCCTTCTTGCTTAGCTGTGAATTCCTGCCTGGTGTTGGAAGCCAACGCTGCGGGCTGTGTGTGCAGTGGGTGTTCACTAGAGGACAGTCTTACACGGTGCAAAGTGGACTCGGAATGGAACAGTGCTGGGAGAGATCTCCTAGGTTTCCTGTGTGCTAGGAGTAGGCTGGGGTTGAGACTGCACAGTAATTTGCTAGAACTCAGAAGCCATCAGGGTGCTTTAATAGAGGACGTGGCTGAGGTCACTGCCCACAGCCCCTGCCAGCTCCGGAGGGCGATGCTGGCTGCCCTCTGCGTGCGCTGGGGGAGGCAGAGCCTGCAGAACAGCCAGGACAGAAGCGTCCAGGAAAAAGAGGTGAAAAAGAAAAGGAGATGTTCACATCTTGTACAAGATACAAGATATATATAATACAAGAACTCTTGTAGTGGGTGGTGGGCTGCACAGTGGTGAAGGGTGAAGGATGAGCATACACCGGGTGCTGGGTGGTTAGAATAAATACTGCTCCAAGTGCTGCTGCTTCTGCCTGCTGCGCTGCCAGAGCTTTCAGCAGAGGGCAGGACTGCCGCTTTGTTCTGTCCGCCACCTCTCCATGCAAGGGACAGAACGCAGCAAGGAGTGTGAAGTGAAAGATAAGGCAGCCGAGTTATGCAAAAGGAAGTGAGCTTCAGCTTTTGTGACCATCTTTGTGCAAGTGGGATCTTGGCAGTTGATGTGCAGTGCCGTGCAGCCTCGCAGCACAGTGATGACCTGGGCACTGCTCTTCATGCTGCTGGGTTTGGGTTTTTACAGGTACTGTTTTATCCCTTAGGGAAGTTTGACCTTGAGTGACAAGCAAATAAAGCTGTGGCAGGATTCTTTCTTGCTGTAGGCTTGTTGATGAGACGGAGAAAACTGTTGGATATCCATGTCTGAGAGAATGCAGGACAGAGGTAGCCTTTCCGTGAGGCCCTGGTTGTGGCAGGAAGCAGAGAGGGTTCATGAAGCTGTGGTACATACCAGATGGGCCACTGGAACCAGTAGCTGTGACTGATCTCACTGCAGTCCCTCTGCTCTGGGCAGTGCCAGATGGAAGAGCTCACCTTACCCGTCTCTCCCATTGTGTGTTCCCACAGGGTCCCCAGTAGACCCAGGTGAACCTGGAGAACGTTGCTGTTCCTTGGGACTCTTGTGAACGTTTGAGCTCATCTGTCCATGGAGTTTCCATCTGCTCTGCTGGTCTGTCTGGCTTTACAGGTGACATTCAGGAGAACCCGTAAGAGAAAGGACAAACATTAAAGAGTGGACAGTGCAGCAGGCGACCCCAGAGCTGGAGGCTGTGCAGGGAGAGGAGTGTGTTTTCCCTGATATTTGGCCCGCCACATGAAGGGGGCAGTCTGCTTGTAGCCGAAGCCCCAGCTGCTCCCTAACCACATCTGCTGAAGTAGTTCGAGTGCGGGCTGGCAATGCCTGCACTTCGTCAAAGAGAACATTTAAGGAAGTTCGGTTGCGGAAGTGCTACGAACAGCGCGCTTCAGAAGCGCAGCTCCGAGGAGAAGGTCCCTCCTGGAGAGACAGCGTGCGCGCGACTGCCCGCGCAGGCATCTCAACCGACGCAGGCTTCCCTCCAGGTGACCTTGGGCCGAGCTCCACACGCTTGCTGGGAGAGCTGTTGATTTACAATGCAGATTCATAGGTCCTCGCCTGCCTGCCCCTGCCCCTCCTAGGTTTGGCTGGGCTATAAGAGGCAGTTTGCTTTCTGATGCCAACAGCGGCCATGGCAGAGAGCCCTGCCATGTGAGAGGCAGAGATAGAGGAGAGGGGGCCAAGGAGGAGCAAACCGTGCAGCTGCTATTGCTCCTGGTAGCCGAGGAGCACATCTGCGGGACGATGTCAATGCTCAGCCCTGTCCTGCAGCCCCCGGAGGTGAAGGAGTACCTGTCCAAGGGCGAGCGCTTCATCAAATGGGACGATGTGAGTACCGGGGTCTTTGCTCCGCTGGATTCTACGGGAGGCGCTTCGGCCAGGACTCGTGGGGAGGCTGGGAGCACATATTCCGTGGGAGGATGGGACGCTGTGTGCCCTGCCTGAGAGCAGTGAGGTCTGCATATGGAGAGTGAACTGAGAACGGGAGAGATGAGGGCTAAAGACAAAGAGCAAATGTGTTAGGGGTTGGTTCTGTGGCTTCTGCACCTCTTCTTACTGGGGAGGATCGAGTAACTGGAGTATGCCACTGGGTCTGTGTGCACAGCTGACTGGTGTAGTGTCCTGCCAGTGCTTGTAGCCAGCCCGCAGGACAGCGGTCACCGCCGGGACTCTCCTTGGGGCCAGGGGCACGCGCTGTGTTTGGGCTCATCTGCAGGAGTGTGAGGAGCAGGATTTACTCCAGAACTGAGTGGACTTTCTGTGCTTTGCAGATGGAGAGGAAATTTGGCTCCAAGTTGCTTCCTCTTATGGCCCTGTTGCTGGAGAGGGTTGAGGGTGAGCCCAGTCCTCCCATTCCTGGCTGGCCTGCGGCTCCGAGCAGCACAGGGCCTGTGCTTTAGCAGTGCCGGAGCTCACAGGGTGCTGCACAAAGCTGCTTCCCTCTCTGACTTGGTGTCCTCTTGTATCTTCACAACACCTGGTTTGCAGCCTCTGTTTGACTTTCCCTGTGAGGGGAGGAAAGTGTGGAACAGCAGAAGAGAAATTAATTTGAAGTCAGTAGCCCCCTCCCGACTCTGTGAGAAGGCAGAGGGCATTTGCCCTGGACCCCGCGTGCCTGAGCGAGGGGACAGCAGCTGCCCAGCCGTTTTCTCTGCACTAGGAGCTGTCTGCTCTCGAGCATGAATGCTGATAAACGGGGGCAGGCCAGGTTATGATTATTCACCGGGATCCAGGAGAAACTTTTGATGTGGTTTTGCAAATGAGACGCGTTAGGAGCCTCCAGCAGAGCGCAGGAGGGGTTAGTGCTGACTTTTGTGGGTGTAAAGCTGGAGCAGAGTTTTAAGTGCCGAGGCAGCGTGTGCAGGGAGGAAGGTCACCTGTGTGCAGCAGAAGCAGGAGGGGCCCAGTGGCACCGAGGAATGGCAAGAGCTGGCAGGAAGGATGGGCTCTGAGGAATACGGGTTGGAATATCGCTGGCAGTTACTCCACGAGCTGTATATAAACAGGAGGATGACACCAGGGTATGATGGAAAGGGAATCCTTCCCTTTCTTTCCATTGGGGCACTTGTGGCATCTTTGAATTTGAGCAGGGATTTGGTTTCTGAGAATAACAGTAGCCAAAGTTGTTTAAAATTGCTGCTGACTTTCTATGCTCAGTCCTTGGGGACCACTTTTCAAACAACCTGAAGCTGTGAAGAACATCCCTGGATGTTCCTGGGATAGTTGGGTTCCTGGAAACCCACGGTGAGTTCAGTTGGGCTTTCAAGACACACCAAGTGCTTGTTTGCTGCTGCAACCACAGGAGCTGGGGAGCTCAAGTCCTGTGTGGCTTTCTCCCTAAGTTTGTGAGTGGGCTGTTGTGGTCGTGCTGGTCCATCTCCTCGTGCTTTCTCACTCCACAGTTAGAGCAGGCTGCAAAAGATGATGGCAAGAGCTCCAGGCTGCAGGATTGCTGCTCTTTACAGCATGGGTCTGCATTTTTTTGTCTCACTCTTTGAGTGAACTTGGCCACGCTGTTGGCAGCAGTTTTGAAGTCCTTCCAAAGGAATTAAGGTAGATCACATTGGTTCCTTGTATCACGCTGTCCTTTTTTGGGACTGGAGGCTTCATGTACCCAACAGTTTCTTGAGAAAAGCTGTAGTGCCTTTGCCTTGTCCAGCATTTGTAATGTCTTCTCTAGGGGAGAGTGCAGTAGGATCTCTGACAGGCAGGGCTGTTCTGACCTGTCCCACTGAGCAAGTTCCAACACCTTTGGGGTGAGGAGCAGCTCTGCTGTGTCCTGTTGAGTGCCCAGCAAGCTGGGGCTGCCAGGCAGACTGAAGAGGTCAGGTCCTACTATGCAGGTGATAGTTCAAGAACCAGCCTGGGGACCCTTTCAGAGCCTCATGCAGGGCAAGTGTGGTAGTTCCCCTCCTAAGCCAGGCAGATGCATATGCATTTGGCTCTGTGCTGACTCAGCCCTCACAGCAGAAGCAAAATGTTTCTTTCTCTTATGACGATTATGGATAACAGGGTTTCAGCAGGCACTGCTTGCTTTCTGCCCTAGGGCTGAACTCCTCAGCGTGAGCAGCAGCCACTTTGATCGCCAGGCCACCTTCTGTTGAACTCAGCTTTTCCTTGGTGCCAGGAGCCACCCCACGGGAGAGTCTCCCTGCACCCCACGGCCGTCCCCGGCCCTGCTCGGGGGCCTTGCTGCAGCCTCAGCTTGCTCGCGAGAAAGCTGCTTCGTAGGAGATAAGGTTAATCTCAACCATGGCACAGCACTGCACTGCCTGGTATGCTCTTCCTGCATGCAGGGGGTAAGCAAGAGCTCTGGGGACGTGGGTGTGATGTGGTGCAGATCCACACTGTCCTGCAGCCTGAGAGACGACGGGGTGAGAGGAGAGCATGCAGCGCGCTGGTGTGGCCGGTTCTTGGAGGATACTGAACCTGGAAATGAGGGTCCCTGGGAGTGGAGATGCACTCGGGACTGAAGTGTGAGTTCAGTGGCAAACTGAAGAACCCAGGGCCAAGTGGCAAATGCAGCTTCCAGATTTCATTACTGGTTTCATCTCAGTAGCTGGGTATTTCGGCTTCCTGAATGGAGTCTGAAGCCTTCCTGGGTAGGCCTTTATGATCCTGCCCTCTGTGGCACCAGAGGTCAAAGGCAGGGAGGAGCCCTCTGACTGAAGGGGCAAGTGGGCTGGGACCTAAGCAGAGGCACCAAGCATCCTCCATCTGTGTCTCCAGAGAGCTCGTGCTGCTCCATCTCAGCACGCGAGGTGGGAATGGCTGCTGTCTGAAAATGGCAGTGAAGTTGCCTTGAACTGAAAATGCAGAAGCAGTGGAATTTTTCAGAGGCAGCCTCCACAGCCTCTGAGCAGCACGTGCCATGGTTCTGCTCTGGAGGGTCTCCTTGCTGGGTGGGGGGGTCAGGATCAGCCCCGAATAATTCCATCTAGTTTTGTTCCTGTATCGTGGGCGTTAAAATAGCTGCTTCTTTTTATAGCCTGTGTAGAGCTAGTCTGTGGAGTTTAAGGATCACCTAAAGCAGACTCATCTGCTCTATTAGATGGCCCCTCCTTGAACCCTTCCTGCCTGGGCCTGTCCTCTGTAACGAGTGCCCAGATAATAACTAGGGTGAGCACCAAGGTGAGGATAGGTGCCCTGGCTCAACGCTGTCTCTGCTTGGCCTCGGCTACTTCAGCAGCTGGTAGAGCACAGTCAATGCCCTGGGGGGAAGGCAGTTCACATGAAATAATTAAGGTACTTTCTTCTCTTCCTTCATTGTTCTGAAAGCTCCAGGAGTGCAGTTCTAGCTGAGTGCTTGGTGGTAGGTGAGGCTCGGGCTTCGGCAGCGGTCAGTCGCACACTGTGGCTCGAGATGGGCTAAGATCACCGGGTTCGTTTCCATAAATCACAGAGGATGATTCACCCAACTGAGTCTATATTTGAACTGGGAACCTCACGTCCCATGATGGGTTCTCCAAGTCACATAAGGTGCTAACCTTCTTTCTTCCGTTTTTTGTTTTGGTTTGGGTCAGGAAACAGCAAGTGCCTCTCCTGTGATTCTTCGGGTGGATCCAAAGGGCTTTTACTTATACTGGACCAATCAGAACAAGGTAAGTTCTAGGACTTCACAACTTGGTCTCCAGATAAAATAATAAAGTAGTGACCGTAGTGCTGTAGAGACTTCAGGTCTGGAAAGGAGCTGGGCTGGAGCGTGCACGTGGCTGGAGGTAAACAGCAGGCTGCTGGGGGAGAGCGAGGGGCAGCAAGCTCAGGGAAGAGCTGAGTTCCTCGCTGCTGAGTCGCTGCGAGGGTGGGGAGGCCTGGCCGACTGGAGGTGGAAGGCTGGGCTTACTTCCGCTTTCCAGAGCGGAGCTGTGGTTCAGCTCTGCTTCCTCCTTGTGACCTACATGCTGAGGAGACGTGGTAGATAGACGGGGACAGTCCTGCCCGGTGCCCTGGCCAAGAGACCTGGGCTGTTGGGGGGAGCTCTGCCTTCTCAGAAGGCTGTGCCTCGGTGCCAGCTGGTCAGGGCACTGCCACAGAGCCGAGCGTCACCAGGCTGGGGACTGCCGTGTCCCTGCGGAGGAGGTGTTCTCCCTCCAGCCCTCTCTGTTATTCTCATTCCCCTTCCAAGGTCCGCCCCTGGCAGCAGGACTTTTGCTGTTAGGGTTCCAGCAGACAGCTGGGAGAAGCGGTAGCACTGGAGGAGATGCACAAAACAGTGCAAGGGGTGATGTTGTCTCCTGTCCAAAGTGGCACGTTGCATCGGGTTAGCGCTACAAGGGACTTCACTCCCCGGGGAAGGGCCCGGGGCAAGGAAGCATAGCTGACATGAGGAAACCAAGGCTGGAGGGGGTCTCATGTTCCTGGAAAATGCCATTAATTAGTACCTAAAATAGACTAAACAAATTTGAGAGCCACAGTGGAGCAGCAGCCTGGTTTACATCCTTGGGGAAGCACTTGTCTGGCACCTTTCCTGTTCTCTGAGGGACTCTGCAGACAGTGTGAGCTGGCAGGGGTGAGGGCAAATGCTGCCTGCCAGAGGGAGCTGGGGCAGGCTGGTGAAGGTCCTGTGCAGGCTGGCGTGAGCACAACCACCAGGAACCAGTACCATGGTGTGGTATGGCCAATAGTTCCTTGAATTTGTGTGGCTTAGTAATCTTTGACTCCTCTTGTCATGAACACCAAGGAAGAAAAACTCCAGTGCTTTGTCAGTAGGGATTCAGCAAGGGCTGGGATAAGGAGTAAAATTCCCATTCTGCTTGACAATAAAATAGGGATACAGCCAGAAAGCATGGGATCCACATTGTTCCTTACTGTGATCCTGGAAAATAACATTATCTGCTGCAACAAGTATAATTTGTTCTCCAGATCCATGGCGAGCAGACAAATTAGTAACAGAGGAAGGAAATTCATGCTGGATATTGAAAGAACAAACCAAATAAACATGACAACTGGCCAGCAGCGAGGCTGGGGAGTGGGCTGCTTCGGGAGGGCTGTGGAATGTCCTCCGTGGGAATTGCTTCGGGACAGGAGAGGTGAAGGTCTGCTGGGGCTGACCTGGGGAGAGGTGGTCCTGCCTCCCGTCCAGCTCAGCTGCTGTGTGTTGAAGGCGTGGAGGCAAAGGACAGGCCGAGAACATGAGCAGGTTGTAGTAACACGTGGGCTCCTAACTGGGTAGAGTTTCCCAGCGTAAACCCGTGTGCATGTCGTGGCTCTGTCTCACGGTGCTCCTCACAGAGCCCCTGGCCTGGCCCTGAAGGCTGGTGCTGCAGACCACCACCATCACCACCATCACCTCTGCACTGGGCACGGCAGCGCTGCCGAGCCCCTGCCGACCGTGTTCCTGGTGGGAGAGCCCTGCCCCAGAGAAGGACGCTGGCTGGGGCCCTGCCTGCAGCTTCGGGGGGCTCTGCACTGGACTTCTTTCCTTCCTCCTTTGTCTTTCCTCATCTTCCTTGTCCTTCCTCTGTTGTAGGAAATGGAAATCCTGGATATCACCAGCATCCGAGATACCCGAGCGGGGCGATTTGCCAAAATCCCCAAGGTGAGTGCCCAGCCTGGCTTCTGCTGGCCTCTCAGATGGGAGAGGCAGGAGCTGAGGAGCCTCACCCTGCCTTTCTCTTCCAAGGTGGAGAGGCCCTTGCCTCCTTCCACTACAGCTGTGTAAATGGAGAAGAGCTGTCTTTACTCTTGCCTGTGAACTCCTCAGGGGTCCTCCGTGCACCCAAAAGGAAGGCCCTTCCAGGCTGTGGTGCAGGAGCTTGTTGGAGAGGATATTCCAGGAAGCCAGGAGAGCAACAGTTCCCCTTCTGAAGGAGCTGGTCTGTCTGGTGCTCCGTGGCCGGGCGCTCTCCCCGCTGTGGGTCTGGCCAGGCTCAGGCTCAGCCTGCCCTTTGCCTTCCCCGAGCTACACGGGAAGTCCTGCAGGAGATGGGTGATGCTTCTGTGTTGAGTCACCGGAGCTTCGCTCTTGTGCAAGGATGCACAGACTGGGTCAAGGCAGCTACAAACCTGTAGTAACACTGACATTCCAAGGCAGTGTGTGGTGGAGCTTTTTTTCCCTTTAAAGGGAAGAAAATGCAGTTTCAGAAAAAAGAGATGTTTCTTCCCCCCCAGTAATTCTAAATCTCCTGCTTGCAGGGTGGCAGGCTAAGGGAAGCACATGATTGCAGCTTTCTTCTTGGTTTCAGTCATAACTTAAGCTTCGTGCAGCAAAGTTGTCCTTGTTAGGACTTCTTTCTCTGTGTCTGTTTTTTTGTTTTGTTTTGTTTTTAACTTTTCCATGTATGGAAAAAGGCAAGCGGAAAAGTGAAGTAAAGCTCCAGTGGGAAAAGGAAAGAAAGGAGTAAAGCTGACGGCTCCGTATGGTACCGTAGGTGATGCTCAGCGAGGGGGGAGCCTTTTGCAACGCGTGCCGAGAGACCCGAGCGGCCTCTTTGCGTAACAAGTACGGCTGTTTTTGTAATGCTGCTCTGAAAATGTCTAGTCAGAGCTTCCAGAGGCTGATGTTTCCCCAAAGCCCACAACGAGGTGGGTGTGAGGCCCAGCAGAGCTCAAGAACAGAACTCATCTTACACAGGTCTTAAAAAAACATAATTCCTTCTGAGAAACTGCATTTCTTCTTGAAACCAGGCTAGAGGAAAATGTCCTAGATTTTAAGAGGCCTAATTGGGCACTATCAGGAGAAACAGGCTGGCACAAGGGCGCTGTTGGAGGTGGCTCCAGACAGAAGGGATTTCTACTTGCTTGTAAGTAGGGGCTTGTTCCAGAAATACATCAAGGAATTGCCTTGGAAATGAGACCAACCCCAGTGTTCTGAGAATAACTGACAGTACAGTTTTGGGATGGCCCCGTTCTATACTCAGAGATAAACTAGAATGGCCTTTGAAAAGTGATTTTTCACAAAAGCACAAAGGAGTTTGTGGAAAGAATGAGGAAATTTATGAGCAGTACAGGGGTAGGAAAAAGCAAAGGGGGAGGGGGAGCAGTGTCCCTGTTCCACAGTTAGCTCTACATTTTGTCAATAGCATTGGGAAGTGTCTTGTGAGTCCCATCAGAAGCAAAGGCTCTTGAAGAGCAGAATGAGAGGTGCTGTTTGC
The DNA here is from genome assembly GCA_025345505.1 of Todiramphus chloris collaris. Lineage (NCBI taxonomy): Eukaryota > Metazoa > Chordata > Aves > Coraciiformes > Alcedinidae > Todiramphus > Todiramphus chloris. Next base: position 652,411 of record JANVCC010000266.1, on the reverse strand, counting down.
ACGGGGAAATTACTGCTGGAGAACAAGGAAAAGGTTGAGAGAGAGAACCCACAGACTCCCAGAAGGACCAGTGCTTGGGCCCGGGGCATCCTCGGAGTTCGTGTGTGAGCTGCAGCAGAGGTGTACAGAGACAAGACAGTTTGACAGGTTATTTGGGTTGGTAAAATGAAGGCTGATTTGTAGAAAGACCTTGAATTGCTGTTTGACTGCATGATCTAATAAGTGATAAAATTTAGTACAGATAAAAATCAGGCAATGCACACAAAAAGCCCCGATCCTAATCTTCTGTAATACAGGCTCTGAGTTGACTGTTGCTACCCAGAAACAAGGTCATGAGGGTTTGGTACAGTATCCGTGCTGTGTTCAGGAGTATCTGCTCCGAAAAGTAAGCTGTATATTTGGAATTACAAGGAAAGAATTGGGGATCAGGCTACTGTATGCTCTGAACACACCCCTGTCTCTGTGCATTTCCAGTGTCCTCATCCCAACTAGGACTAGGAACTGGAAAAGGTTGAGAAGAGCTAATAGAAGGGCAAAGTGGCTGCTGTAGGAAGAGCATCTGAGTAGGCCAGGGCTGTAGTCTGGCCAAAAAAACCAGATGAGGGGGATGTGGAGGAGCGTTGCGGAGTGCGGTGGAATCGGGGGTTGGCTGGAGAAGGTGAGCACGAAGCAGTTCCTCACTGCTGCTTCAAGTGGAACTTTCCCCGGGCGGGTTCAGCACGAGCAGGAGGTGCTGCTGTTTCCCGGGTGGTGCCGCTGCGCCGTGGGACACCTTCCTGCCCCGGGCAGGGAAATACAGGAGAGCTGAAAAAGTCAGGACGAGAAGGAAATGCCCTCTGAGGGCTGTTCAGTGCAGGATAATGACTCCAGTTTCGTTTAGGAACCTGCTGAATCATAAATTGCCAGAAGCTGCAGAAATGTCAGGGAGGGATCGCAGCATTTGCCCTGTTCCTGTACTTTTCCCCAGGCATCTGGATGGATCTGTGCTCTGACCCGGTGTAGCTGGTGTGTTCTTGCCCTTGTGATAGGCCAGAGACAGGATTTTACAGTCCTGGGAATTGGCTACAGCTCCATTTTTTACAAGGAAAGTAAGAAAGGTCAAGCACCAAGTGATTTATTAAGTATTCTGAACAGGCAGAAGTGATGCACTTGATGACAAGCTCTGCTGTGAAAATCCCAAGCGCTTTTTGAATTCTGCATTTCACAGAGATCCGTTTAAAATGAGTCCCCTTCTCATTTCAGGGAATTTTCTGTCAGTTCTGTGACAACATGGAGTAAAATGCACTAGGCTGGCTCCTTACCCACCTTTCTCTTACGGGGTGATGGGAGGTCTTGTGTGGGCACTGAAATGGCCCTTGAACCCGAATGGTGTGAGGGATGTGTCACCCAGTCCTGGAAATTTCTTCTTTCCACAGAGCTGTGCTAACCACCGTGCTTCTGCAGGGCTGGCTCGAAGCCCTCGCTCGTATTTGGGTGGCTTTTCTGAGAACAGAATTTCCTCAAAGGAAAGCAGGGAAAATTCCTGAACCCGAATGACCCCACCCTTGAGACAGGGCAGCTACACCCCGCACATCATCACAAAAAGATGTAAATATGGAAAGCTGGTGTGAGGAAGCGAGCAAAGATCTGTCGGAGGTGAAGGGCAGAAGGATGGGGAAGGGTGATGCCTGTTACCAGATAAGGGCTGGGAATGGCTGTGGGATCTCACCACTGAAATGAATGCAATTGGTCACTCGTTTCATTGGCTAAGAGGGGGTGAGAAGGGGCTGGTGGGCGATATTCAGGACAAGGGGAACAAGATCACAGCTGTTGGAAGAGCTTTGGGTACAGTACCAAGAGCAAACACATCACCCTTCTCCTCCCCTCCCCTCCCCAGCGAGCAGCACCCAGGCACATGCCCAGCCTGCGCTTTCGTGCTCTGCTTTGCCCGCTGACTCGGGTGGTGCTGGGGGGGCTCTGCTGCCACGCTGCCCGCTCGGTCCCACGCTCTCCTGCCCGTCCTTCGAGCTGCCCAGGGTGGCACGTTTCAGGCGGGTAGGTGAAGTGGGCCTCACCCCTCGCGGGTGGTTGCGCTGCGGACGTGGTGAGCTACCTGCTTTCAGCAATGCCTCCCCCCTGCTGCCCGGCTGGAGGTTGGGGCTTTCCTTTGTAACGCTTCTCTGTGCCCAGCAAGAAGGGCACTGAGGTGCGCACGCAGAAAACCACTTCTGAGGAGCGCGGCCCAGGGCAGCATCACTCCCTCCCCAGCGTCAGCGCGGCTCGCGGCAGCAGTGTCCCTGGGGGCTGGTGGGACCCCCTGGCACTGCCAGCCTTCAGGGAGCAGATGGCCGGCCCGTAGCCCAGCAGGGCGAGGGTGGCACTGGTAGAAGGACAAGTGACTGAGGGCAGGTAGCGGCAGGAGCAGCTGCTCCATTCCATAGAGCCACAGACTGGGCCAGCTCTGGAAAGACCTTTTAGGATCATTGAGTCCAACTGCAAACCCAGCACTGCCAGGTCCTTGAAGCTGCCCTAGAAGGAACTGAACTGGCCTGAAGGCAAGGGCCAGCCGTGCCCTGTTTGAGACTCCTCTGCTCCCTCCCGAGCCCCTGCCTCCTGCCCTATCAGCACAGAAGCAGGCACACAGCTCTGAGTCCTCCCGTGACCTCGTCTATGCATGTGCATGTTTCCCCGGCTCGCTCTGCTTTATCTTCTCTGAGAGCTCTGCTCTGCAGTGTTTTTTCTCCATGGAAATTTTTTTTTTGAGAGACGGGGCAGAATGAACTTTGGCACATGTTCAAGACTAATAAAGATAAGAATTAGCAGGGCCTGTGAACTAGAATGAGACAAGATAAAAAGCTATTGAACGTAGTTCAGCAGCGTGCCGGAGCAGATCGAGACGTTCCTTATGCTGCAATTCTGTGTCTTCCTTTGAGGAACCAGGAATGGTAACGCCTGCTCCCTCTTGGCTTTTCCTGACACACCAAGACCCCGGAACATGGCCAGAGAATGTGATAATTAGGGTCGAAATCCACAGTGTTTTATGGCAGGCTGCTGGGCCGTGGGCTTCCTCAGGTTTTGTTTAGGAGTTTCATCGGGAATTGGCCTCCAAACAAACACAGGCTTTTGTAAAAAGGTTGCATTTGCTGACTGTCATGGTTATAAATGTTTTGTTGCTATTGAACCCAGAGGTGAGGGCTCTGAACTGAACGTGGACACAGGAGAAAATGACACCGAGGTGTTTCACGTGTCCCGGGGGGAGATGCTGAAGTAGGAGTGAGTGGTGAGGAGCCACGAGTGCAGGGAGCATGCTGCTGCTGCTCGGGGCTGGGCAGAGGGCTGGGCCCTGTGCTCTGAGCTCGCTGGCGTGGTTGCTGGCTCGTGCTGCGGCAGTTCTGGGGTCGAGCAGCGTCTCCAGGCCGTGGACTCTGCCGCCAGCGTCAGCACAGGGGGGGGCAACTAAACAAAGTCTGATGTTCAGGCCTCCAAATGAAGAGCGACCACAAGAAGCCGGATGGGGACAAACTGCTCCGTGTGCGTGCGAGAGGAAGGCAGGTGGGCGCCCGGCGGCTTGCAGAGGATTTATAAATAGTGGAGCAGGGGCTGAGCGAGGGAACAGCCACATCTGAGTAATGGCCTTTGGCCGTGCTGGGCCCTCCTCGTCGCACAGACCACAGGGACGGAAGCTGCTGAGGATGCAGAGCCTGCACCTCTCCCTCGCTGCCCATTCCTGCTCAATTCCAGAATGCCGCGGGTTATTTTGTGCCATATGAATCTGTGCTGCTGCATTTTCCGGTTCCTTTAGATAAGGCAGCAACGAGAGCTGAGAGTGCTTCATCTGCCTGGTTTTTTCTGCCCGGCCTCGCTGAGATGCTTGGCACGGAGAGAGGCTGGCCCCGCGTGCCGGAGGTGGCAGGACAGCCCTCCCCGCTGCACAGCAGTCGCTCTGCTCGGTCCCCCCACGGAGCCGTGCTGCCAAAGGCACCCGAGTAATCTCAGTGCTCCCTTTCCTTTCTGGCAACCACACGAGACCTTTCTTCTCTAACAGAGAAGATTTGCTGTCACGTCCTGTCTTCAGCGCCGAGCACTGCGCGGTGCAGCGTCTTTCACGAGGATGCAAAGCGCTGCGCGTGCGGTGAGCGCAGCAGCTGTGGCGGATCCCGGCTGGGGTTGGCCCTGGCCCCTTTCAAGTGGATGAAGGACTGTCTGTCTCTGGGTCCTGCATTAGGCCTGGGCTTTGTTTAGATTTGCATCAGAATTTGTTTTTCTCTGGGCTCTTAATCTGGGTTGTACAGATGAGGACTTTAGGGAAATGAGGAGGGTGGGATGTGGAGTGGGAGCTGAATCTGCGTTTCAGCCCCTCTGCCGGTGGGTTGTTTCCTGTTTGCTTGGGTATTTTTTTAAGTGGATTTGCTAAGCATGTTTCCCTCCTGATTTGCATGGCTAATATTGTCGTCCTGCTTTTCATCGAGCAATCCCTATTTTTCCTCTGTGGCCACCTGCGATGTGATACTAGCTGCAGCACAAGGTGCTTAAGGAGCACAGGTTATGAAAGAGCCGTGGCATCAGGTCCTGTGCCCTTGGACACAGCCTCTGGCCCTCTCTCCCCATCTTCCTTCAGCGGTACACCAACATCACAGCTTTTATCCCGCGAGGGAGATAATCCCCGTGTAAAGTCAGCAGCACAGAGTAAGCAAGTCACTCGCTTAAGGCCAGGCAGGAAGTCAGTCGCTGGGAAAATATGACCCAGTTTAGATCCCTAACGAGATCATCCTTTTGCTCTCCCTGCTGCACTTCACTTCTCATAAAACGAAGCCGTCGGCTTGGCCGAGGTGGTGGGAGTTAGTGCTGATTAAGGGCAGGGCACATAAAAACCCATACTGGTTAGGGCTGGCCTCCATCTGAGGAGGTGATCAGGTACCCGGCCGTTACCAAACCCAGCACGGGTCTGGTGGAGCACAGCTCATGGCAGAAGCTCTGGTGCAGCCCTGGGCTTGCTGGGGCCGCAGCGTGCACAGAAAGGGCTCTGGAGAGCCAGGCGCACGGGCTCGCGGAGAAGGAAGGGCTGGGAGGAGCCGCTGTGTAACAAATACAGGAAATGAGTTCAGCCTAAACCACAAGTTCTCTATTGTCTTAGCTTCATATGATTTACAACACCAGAGGTAAGGAAGCTGAACAAATGCCAGTGGCTTTGCAAGATGAAGTTAAATTTGAAGTTAAAATCCTAACGCTTTGCCGCTTGTACCAAGAAGTTAAGCCCCATCAAGAAGCTGCTATGAGCGGGGAAAGGAGGTGTGGGTGTGTGCGCTGCTCCCTTCTGCAGAGGAGAATTGCTCATCAAGCACAAGTGAGCCAGTCTGGACGTTCCCCAACTCTCAGAACACAGGCAGACCTCCTGGGGGCTGCCAGCTCTCCCCCTCCAGATGCACTCGGACTGTGCAGGTTTCGAGTTCCCCCTGCAGAGAATTGGTTTCAGAAAGTGAGACAGTTGCAGTTGGGTGATCTGGAGTGAGCATCCAGCCCACCCTGGGTTTCAGCTGCCTGTTTGCTTCAGAGCACTCCAGAAATCTGGAAAAATGCAATGGAAAATGTCCTCAGAGTTCCTTATCAAACCTCTCTGCAGCTCTGTGCGTGGGCTGGGGCAGTCAGGAAAGAAGGCCCAGAGCTGGGCTGTAAAGAGAAAATTCTGGGGCAGAAATGGAGTTGCTTCCATTTGAATCACAACGGGATGCACACAGAGGGTTGGGAACGGGGGTTTTTAGTTGGTTTGGGCTAAACTGCAGTCCGTGGAAGCCTAAGGTTGGTCAGCTCACTCTCTTCAGCGTGCAAGGATCCAGACTCTGCCCAGTTGGCACTTAGCAAGTCGCTAACCAGGAGCTGAGCTGCAGCCACTGGCTTTGCTTGAAGTTTATAGCCAACACAAAGGTAAAGTCCTTTAGCTGAAACCTCTTGTGCTGAAGTTGAGGTGCCGTGTAGCGTGCCACGCGGGTACGCTGTGAGCCGTGGGGTGTGATGGTGCCAGCAGTGTTATCCCGTGCCGGAACACAGTACCTCGGCCGGGCTGCAGGGCTGTACGTGCAGCGAGGGTGACTGGGACTTCTGCACCCTTCCTGCTCTGCTGACAGCCCCGGAGTGTGAATTCAGCCCTTTGTTCCGAAGGAGAAGGCGCTCTGATGCCTCCCTGTTTGCGCTGAGAGGGATTTATCCTGCACTTCACTTAATGAATTGCTGTGCTTTGTTCTAGGACCTGGGAATTTTATCCTTCCATTATAAATAGCGACCATCAGTCCAGCCCCAGGGTTCCTTGGCTTAGTGATGCCTTATGTAGGAATGCAGAAAATGCTAAATAATTTAAAGAGATTCTATAAATACTTTCATATGGTGATGAAACACAAGTATGACTAATCAGATGAGCCTTCTACTTAACAAAGCAAAGCTCTGGTGAGCCATCGCTGTAGGATACTGCAATTGCTATAGAAAAACACACTTCTAGCAACTGACAGCTAGCAGAAAATGTGACTAGGAGGGAGAGAAGCCATCCCTCCAGTGACCAGGTCTAAAGCTCATAGACGTTTTGGGTCCCAAAGAGCATCTCTCATGGTGGAGGGAGGTTACAGCAAAAGGTGTCGCACCGACCTAAAAGACCTTGTTAGTGTGTGCTCTGACAGATGGCTTCTGCAGTCCCCTGGCTATGCACCCCTGCTCTGAGCAGGCCAACTGCTCCTCTGCTTCTCTGCAAGTTCCTGCTGAAGTTCCAGAAGGAGTTTCTTTCAGAGAAGCCTCCAGCTTTCATTTTTTCAGACCGAAGCAGCCTGTCTGTGCAGTGATGTTAGTCACGGTGCTTTGTTCCATGGAGGATCCAGGTGATTCAGTCTCCAGAATAAAGGTGAAAAATAAGGAAAGTCAAGGAGAGGAAGGTCACAGTAAAGAATTGTGCAACTCTTGAAAAGCTTGCTGTGAATTTGAGTCACCGTTTGGATTTGGTCCTGGTTGTTTTCAGGTGCAGTTTGCCTCATTCTGCTCTGTTTCTTTTGCAGTGCCAGAAGCTCCGAGAGGTTTTTAACTTGGATTATCCTCACAGCACCTTCCTGCTTAAGACTCTGACTATTGTATCTGGCCCTGACATGGTGGATCTCACTTTCCATAACTTTGTGTCCTACAAGGAGAACGTTGGCAAGGTATCAGGTGCTGAGGGCAGGGAAGCACTGGGAAACACTAAGTGTTGGGGCATTAAGGGGAGGGGGGAGCAGGGAACTGAACCCTGTCAGTGTTACTGGTGGGGTTATAAACCTGCTGGTTTATGTTCCAGTGAGGTGTGGTACTTTCATAGTGTAGAAACTTCTGCTCCAGATGGAGGAGGACCAGCAAAAGACATTTATTATGTCATTTTTATCCTTCATGTGCTTTGTGTGGCCAAACAGAGAGCTGAGAAGGCTCAGTGGGAAAGGTTCAGCTGCTGGTGTCTGTAGGCAGTAGAAGGCGATGCAGCCAAGCCCAGGGCACACTTGCTGGGATTCAGAGCCCAGTGTTCCCAGGACAGGTCCATGCCCTTTGCACGGCTCTTGCTATGTACTTCTTGGTGCAGTTCCATAACCCCCAGCTGCCTCTGTTCTCTGCTTGTGTCTGTTCCCAGAGCTGGGCCGAGGATATCATGGCCATCGTTCGGAATCCCCTCACGTACAACGCGTCCCGGTACACCTTCCTGGAGAAAATGTAAGAGATTTCCGACAGACGGTGCTCTCTGAAACATTCCTGTACTGCCCTTCCTGGCTGCACGAGGAAGAAAAGGCTTCTTGGCATCCAGGTCCCTTGGCAGCCTCCAGAACGAGTCCCGTGTCAGCTCAGGAGCCCCAGGGCGCAGGCTGGGGGTTGGTGGTTGGGCCATATGTCGCCTGACAAGGGATGGCACAGAAGGGCTTGAGGCACTCCAACACACACGTGGTTTGGGAAGAACTGAAATTCTGAGCCTCAGGTGTGTCTCCCACCACAGTCACAGCCCTCACCCCAGCGACGCGCTGCCTCTGCCTCCTGGCTCGGCAATACTGCTTGGCTGGCAACCTGGGACCCCTGAGGAACGCTAGGAAATGGGAGATACCTTTATCTCGTATCTGGATCTTATGTTTCAGAGGAATCTTCCTGATATCTAAGCTCTTATAATTTGCCTGTTTCTCTTAACCAAGAAATGGGAACAGGCTCTGTCTGAGGTTAAGCAGGTCTGAGGTCTGAGGACCGTGTCTGAGGTCTGCAGGACCGTGATTTTCAGTTAACTGTTGGATTGTTTTTCCAGACACATTTTTTCCTTCCCCTTGCTTAGTAGGACCTCTAAGATTGTACAAGTGCATTTTCATAACCTTGGGTTTTTTCCACAGCCTGGTGAAGCTGAAGATGCAGCTTAATGCGGAGGGGAAGATTCCTGTCCGGAAGTGAGTGTGGATATTTGGTTTGTTGTCTGTTCAGTCAGCTGGTAAGAGGATGGCTGCCCAGTGACGTCAGCTGCCTGCTCTTTCTGCCCCTAAGAGGTGGAGAGAGTTGGAGGTACCCTCTTTGGATTCCAGCCATGAAAGGGCTCCTGCTGCACCTGGGTTCATCCCAAGGAAGGGGCTGGGATATCATTTGGGTCTGGAAAGGAGACCTTTTGTGGCCTTATCTACAATAAGAAATTGCCTCAAACAGCCATGGATTTCACTTTACGGCTGTTGCTGAGAAATATTCAACAAAACCAAGAAACTCTGGTAAAATTCTGATCACAGATTGTTTTGCAGACCTGAGTTGAAAGGTGGATGAGATGCAGGACTCGTTTTACCTTTCATCTCAGGAGTTCTGTATTTGGAGAACAACTTGTCTGACTCCAGCTGGCCTGAAGCAGAGGCCTGCTGCTTTCACTTGTCTCCTCTCTCCACACATGCCCACTGCAGCCACTCCCCCCTGGTAATCCCTCTGCCCTCAGTCTTTGCTCTGGCTGTGCACGGGAGGGGAACGGCCTCCGAGGTCAGGCCTGGGGGGCAGCCTTAACTCTGGGTCAGGTGCAGAACAGCGGAGATTTGCCCTTTGCTGGCCCTGGGGCTGGCACCGCATGTCACAGTTGGAACTGGCCAAGACCAGCCTGCCACGTCTCCCCTGCGTGGCACGGCACGGATCCGGAATGGATCCGGTGCCACGCGCTGTCTCCTCTAGCAGAACCCCTCCGTGGCTGCCCCTCGGGCTCCTCCATCTCCAGCCAGCTCACCAACGGGCAGCAGCAGGCTGCGCTGCCGCGGCAAACGCGTTTTGGGGTGCAGGGATTATCTTTTGTCTTAAGAACAAGGACCTGCAGGTAGTGCCTTCGCTGGGAAGCGTTGAACCCCCCTGCTCTAGGTCTGTGCCGTGTTCCAGCATCACAAGAGGCGAGTGCTAATGGCCTGTAATAAATACGCTGCCTACCGCGTGTTACCTTGCATAACGCTCGAGATGCAGTCAGTGCTGCCTGCATGGGCTCCCGGATGGTTGATCATTATTCACCAAGAAACGGGGGTTTGTTATTTGTTTTCTAAGCCGCTAACCAGAAGAATTTCCTTCTCTCAGAAACCAGTGTATTCCTCAAAGGGCTTTTAAAAATGTATAGGTCTTATTCATGAATAACTCGCACTAGGGAATGGAACTTTGAATTGATCTTTAAAATGCAAGCAAGGTAGCACTGCTGCGGAGAGAAAACAGCTTATTCTTCTGAAAGAAGCTAGGAAAAATACCCAGTACAGGCTGTACTCTCTTCAATGCCCTGGTCGGTCTTTCTTGCAGAGTGGTAGAAATGCTTTATGTTGTGAAGTGTTGGACCATTAAATAGTCCAGATTAAGAGCCAGGTTTCCAGAAATGCTCGGTACCCCCTGGTGCAGGTACATTCAAAACACCATGTCGGAATTCTCCTGAAAGTTCCACTGAGCAGCTGCCTTTCTCCTTAGATATTGAAATCCCTTTTGAATCGTAACAAGGGTGCTGTCATTTTTTGCCTTGCAAAGGGCAGCCTGGGAACCAGTATGCACTGGGTTTGCATGAGCTGCTGCTGCAGCTCCCACTGAACGCTCTTCCACCTGTCAACGCGTTTGGCACTTTTTGTTCCCCTTTTTGGCTGTGAGCAGCTGTGATGCCAGGAGCTTAATAGAGCTGACATCTAAATTTATCCACAGAGGGGACCTCATTGCTGCTGACTGGGATATTCGGGAAGTAGGGGGGGTTCAGTCGTTGGGACTCCGTAGTGCAGCAGAGGCTCTTTAAGCCGCAGGCTTGGCCAAGTGAATTCTGCCCTGCAGAGCAGTACCCAGCTTTCCAAATGGGAGGTGGGCTTTGGTTTCTGCAGCAGCTTCCATCACACAGGACACCAGCTCCTTTGCCCGTGTAATGAGTTTGTTCCTTGAATTCATGGAAAGCCTTTGGTTCCTGAGAATTTTGCCTGCTTTCAAAGCAGCAAACATGCACAATGTTTGCTTGCTTTATTTGAATGTTGCCTTGACTACGAAGTTATCCCTTGCTAATGCCAGCTACTGCATGGGATGGCATCTTGTGGGGGAAGCGTCCTGGGGAGTTTGTGGCAAGAGGCCTTTCCTGGTGCAGGGGACACCTCTGAGGGGGACAGGGAGTGCAGCGAAGTGGGGTTTTCAGAGCACACTGGTGCAATTCAGTGGCAGGGCTCTTAGAGTCCATAGCAGAAATATAGAACTGCTGTATTAACGCAGCAGTAAAAAGTCCACTGTAGGTTTCTTAGGCTTGGTACCTCAGTTACTCCCGTGGAGAAATCCTGTTGTTCTTCTCTGGTTCGTGTTTGCAGTCATGTCGGTCTCCCTCTGTGCATTTTGCATGTCTTGCACTCTGGCAGCAGCTCCCAGCCACCCAAACCCAGGCCTTCTGGCTTCCCTCCTGCTACACTGTGGTGATTTCTTTTCTCCCTGTCTGGTCAGTATTTTTCAGATGTTTCCTGCAGACAGGAAGCGGGTGGAAGCAGCGTTAAGTGCTTGTCATCTTCCAAAGGGCAAGGTAAGGGTTGCGCTGGATAGCCAAAGGTCTCGCTAGTTTGAGAAGGATCTTTTTGCCTCCCCTGCCTGTGATGCTATGAAAAAACCATAAGCCCGAATGCTCTTAGTTGCTGTGAACCCTTTTCCTTAGCACTGCCTGCCATGCCCTGGCTGCGGGGCTGCCAGGATCAGCGCTCGCCGCTTGTGCCGCGGGAACGCCCGTGCCTCCTTCCCTTGCCCTGCGCGGCACGGGCAGCACAGAATCATTTAGGTTGGAAAAGACCCTTGGGATCATCGTGTCCAACCGTTAGCCCTACTCTACAAGTTCACCCCTAGACCATCTCCCCCAACAACATTCCCCCCAGCAGCACGGTCCCTGTGCCCGCATCTGACAGTTCACCCTCCGCTGCCGCCCCGCAGACTGCAGTCCAGGCTCCAGCAGCTCTGCCACTGCATTGAGCTTTAGCGTTAGACCATCGCACAGCAGGCGCCGAGGCACAGCTTAACCAACTGCCCGTCCTTGTGCTGCTGCTCCCCCATCTGTTCTCTCCTGAGCATCTCTCCAGAGGTTCCCGTCGCTTACTTGTGTCGTGGCAAAGGGGTGTTGGGCTGGGGGTGTTAATGGAGAGGAGGACGCTGACGTGGGTTTGTGATACTGGCCTGTTCTCATTGCATTATCAGAATGATGCCATCAACCCAGAGGACTTCCCCGAGACTGTGTATAAAACTTTCCTCATGAATCTGTGTCCACGGCCTGAGATTGATGAGATATTTACTTCACAGTAAGTTTCCTCTAAGACACAGAACTCCATCTCTTGTGGCCAAAAGGAGGGGTGGGAGGATTTCGTGCTGTGAGCTTTGCTTGGTCACATGCCCTAGAGGGGCAGGAACCCAGGTGACGAAACAGCGCCAGGGCACTTAGTGCTTTCACTTGCAGCCAGAATAGAAAGGCTGAGACCTCAGTGTGCTGTGTGGACTCTTAACTGTCACCATCAGGAAGGTTGATTCCGGGTCACCACTAGGTCATGCTGATGTGATCCTGCTTGTGGTATCCCCAAGCAAGGCCGTGTACAGCACGAGAACCACAGATCCTCACAACTAGCCACTGACCTGTTTTTTTTATTTCAAGTAGCTAAATCTGTGACTAGATAAGTGGACTTGGTTTCACAGGGAGGCAGTTCAGCACACTCTGAAATTCAAGTCCCTCAGAAGATGCTTTGTGCTCCCCTCAACACAAGCTCTTGACGGCACTGAGTTAGTGAGGAAGAAGAAAGGCCACAGTGAGAAGCATTGTTTACTGGGAGAGACGTAGCCAACCCAGGAGTGTGCATGCGCTGGGAGGTGGGCACCCATTGTTCACCTGAGCAAGGGCCAGCCTCACTCGTGTGAGAAGGTTTTCTGGGTAACACACCAGCCTTACTTCTGCTCCTCTGTTGTTCTCTCACTGTAGCCATTTAAAAGCAAAGCCCTACATGACCAAAGAGCACTTGGCAAAGTTTATCAACAAGAAGCAGCGAGACTCTCGCCTCAATGACATCCTTTTCCCACCAGCCAAGCCTGAGCAGGCGCAAAGCCTGATAGAGAAGTATGAGCCCAGTGGGATTAACATCCAGAGAGGTGAGTCTCATTCAGAAGTCTTGCTCTAGAAGTGGTATGAAAGGGGCAGAGGGTCTCCCACCTTCTCCCACCCTGACTTTCCCCAGGGAGCAATCAGCCCGAATCTCTCCAGTCCCTGTGCTGCAGTGTGCTGATGGGGAGGTGCCAGAACCGTTTTGCTTCAGTGCTGTTAAGAGCTTTACTTTCCATGTAGGGCAGCTGTCTCCAGAGGGGATGGTGTGGTTTCTCTGCGGCCCTGAGAACAATGTGATAGCCCTGGACAAACTGGCGCTGTACCAGGACATGACCCAGCCGCTCTCACACTACTTCATCAACTCGTCACACAACACGTATCTAACAGGTATGGGCAGTGCCAGAGCCTGCCGCAGCTCCGCCGTGTCGGTGCCACCACCAGGGATGGGAGAACGGTTCTATCCATAGGGCAGCTGAGTCTGCCCTGAACTCTGGGGGGCCAAAGTGGGCTTGGAGGGTCTTGGAACTTAATTGCCTTGTAAGAAGAAGAAATGTGACCCTATAACCGAAACCCTCTTGTCACATACACCTGCTGGAGGATGGCAGAGAGTTCTGTCGCTCCAGTTCCTGCAGAAACTGTCCCGGGTGAATAGCTCACGTCAAGCCCCCTCCTCCTGCTCTCCCGCAGCCGGTCAGTTCTCTGGTCTCTCGTCCCCGGAGATGTACCGCCAGACGCTGCTGGCTGGCTGCCGCTGCGTGGAGCTGGACTGCTGGAAGGGCCGGCCCCCGGATGAGGAGCCCATCATCACTCATGGGTTCACCATGACAACTGAGATCCTCTTCAAGGTATGGAAAGAGTTTTCTCCATATGTGCTTTCCCCTCTCTGTTTGAGGAGGCTGGCTGAGGGAACTGTCAAATGGATGGAATGAGGGCAAAGATGTTTGAGAGGAAAGATCGATGGCAGGATGACAAGTGAATGAGCGTGTAGGTAGAGTGAGAGATGAACAAATATGTAACAGGTTGGAGTACGTGTACATTTTTGGAGTGGGAGGACCGGAAGAGAAGCTGTTAGCTGGCTGAAGATTGAATGAATCAATGAATCAATGAATGAATGAGGGGAACGGGGGCAGTTGGGTAGAGGCGGTGCAGAGATGGTTGAGTAGATGCTCCTGCATATGCAGGGCTGTGTAGCGGGATGGATGGGTGGGCAGAGAACTGCGTGAGGGCCAGGAATTTATGGATAGATGCCCATCAGAGAAACAAACAGTTAAAACAAGTTTATCTTCTGACTGGTCTACAGCAGGTTTGTGTGGCTCACAGCCTCGCAGGGGAGCACCTCGGAGGAAGGGGGTTCAGTTCCTTGCTAACAAGATGCATGTAGACTGCTGGTGGAGCAGCTGGCCTCTGGCAGGCTGGGCAGGCAGCTCCCGGAGGATGCAGCTCCCGGAGGATGCAGCTCCCAGGCTCCAGCAGCACCGCGCAAAGCCGCCTCGGCTCAGCGCACGGGGCATTAGCCACTGCAGTCCCACACAGCTCACAGGGGAAACCAATGCATCACATTGAGTTTTTCTGCACTCCTTTATACAGCCACGACCAACTGGCACAGGCACTCAGATTCTTTTTACAGCTATTTATTTTTATTCTGTATCTTCCCCCCCCAGTTCCCACACTTTGCTCTTACTAAAATACTGGGGGAGAGAGGGGAAACCAGCCCCTAAGATCAGAGGTGGTGTCATGTTCCCCGTCAATCATTTCCCAAGCCCTGTAGTACCACTGCTGCTTTTTGCACAGCAGTTCACTGCAGACAGGAGAAATCATGATGGCTGTAGCCTCCGTAACTGCAGAGTTCTGCTAAAGCATGTGAGTGCTCCTCCAGGAGCTGATAACCTGTTAATGCAGCGTGTGCCCAGGTTCTAGTTTTACAGAAATAGATAGAGCTTTCCTCCACACCTCTGTCCCTTTTCTGACATTGCCTGTGGTCTTTTAGTAGCTTTTTCTGTAGCTGCTCCTCCTCTGACCTTTGCGAGTGTCTGTGATAGAGAGTCCAAGAGGTCCATGGAGGAGCTGCTGTGGCAGCTGCCCTCACTGCTAAGGTCACGACTGAACCAGGATCTGGGGGCACTCAGGGACCATAGCTGTGAAGCAGCAAAAGATGCTTCTCTACCATGTCAATTAACAGCACCAGAAAAGAAAACAGTGGAAAGTTTGTGGCAGTTTAACAGGGGCCTGGGGACAATATGGTTATTTTTTCTTACATCATTAATGCTGAGAACGTTTCCATGGTATTTGTATTTGAAATGTCAGCACTGCTGGTTACTGAGCATTCCGGTTTGCTCTGCTCCCAGACAGGAGGGTTTTATAAGCAGGTGAAGTGAGAGAAAATTGGACAGGTTCAGGAGAATAAATAGTGTGTGAAGCGGTTCAGTCTGGGGCTGCATGCGCCTTTCCCTACCAATTTGAGGTGCACGTGGCTGTGACTTCCTCTTTGGCAGGACACTTTCATGTTCATTTATATATTCATTGAACTATGTAACAGAAATAAAAACTTATTCTTACACCTTCAGTTTTGGTTCCTATGCAAGCTGTTGAGTTTAGCTGCATGTTGTGTTTTCTGGAGCTGGAAACCCAGGTGGTTATGAAAAAGATGAGACTTCTTGCCTTCTTACTGGGCTAAGTTTAGTTACTGTGAAGAGAAGCTCCCAACAATGACCAGTTTGGAGTGTTATTAATGAGTGCTGGTCTTTTCTCTGACCATTGCCTCTCGTCTAGGATGCCATTGAGGCCATCGCAGAAAGTGCTTTTAAAACATCTCTCTACCCAGTCATCCTGTCCTTCGAGAACCACGTGGACTCGTGAGTATCTAGTGATTGGAAGAATCGTGTTCTCGTGTCCAGAGCAGAAAGTGTCCAGGCAAGGCCTGCTGGGTTTTGTGGGTGTCTGGGCTGAAGTGTAACACTGATGGAGATTTCTGCAGCAGCTGGAGCTCGGTCAGAGCTCAAAGATGAGCCATAAGCTGCAGAGCGAGAGTGACCACAACTGTGCAGCCTTTCATCTCAGGATGGCAGAGAATGAACAAACAGGAATGAGCCTGGGAAGGGACTTCAAGATCTGCAGAGCTGGCCAAGTGAAGAGTGAAGGCAGGGGATGGTTTCTGGGTGGAGTACATGGATCTCGAGATGGTTGTTCATGCTGAGCTCTGGATTTGGGCATCTGTTTTCCTGTTCACTCCTGCTTGGTCCCTTTGTTCCTCAGGCCCAAGCAGCAGGCAAAGATGGCCGAGTACTGCCGGACCATATTTGGAGATATGCTGCTGACAGAGCCCCTGGAAAAATACCCAGTAAGTGCAAGGTGGGAGGGAGGCTAGTGATGTTCCTGAAAAAACTGGGCACTCCAGGTGCTAGGAGATGCCACAGCAGATACAAGGACAGTGAAAGAGATGATGCCATGGACAGATAAGCCTGGCTTGTAGGGGTGAGCAGCAAGTGGCTGGCAGACCTCTTGGCGACAGAGGATTTCCTGAGCACTTCCCTGACTCTGCTCTTGTTCAACACTGTGACTTGAGTGACTTCAGAAGCAGAGCTCTAGGTAGCCAAGTTGTGCCAGTTGTACCGAGATGAGTCAGTGTATTTTTGTACACAGTGCCATTTCAGATCTGTCTGCCAGCACTTGCTTTGGAAAGAAACAGGAACATGAGCTTAGTAGCGTTTCAGGCTCTTCTACCAGTGCTTCTCCATTCCAGCTTCCAACCTGGCAATCCTCCCTGCCAGGCACAGACGAGCAGGTCGGGGCCGTGCACAGCTTGGGGTGCAGAAGAGCTGAGTAAAGCTCCCGGGCTGCTGACCCCAGGCATCAGCTTACTTGTACCAGCCTGTGTTGTTGTGGACACAGTGACATCTGTGGAGATCCCCACGGCCCCTGATGTACAAATGAGGGGCAGTGCCTGTGTTCTGCAGAGCAGGAGGCAGCTCCCTGGGGCACGCAGTGGGGGGAGCCCAGATACCCAGCCCAAGCATCTGAGCTCAGAGGAAGGGCTGAGAAGAAGCAGCGAGCAAATCAGCAGTTGCCTGCTGTCCAGCCCCATCTTTGTCCACACAACAGGGAGAAAGAGGGGTTGTGTGGGGAGGAGCAGGTCAGGGTGCTGGCTAAGTTACTGCCAGGCCCATTGCTGCCTGTACAGGGAGTGCAGCTCTAGAAGCTCAGGCTGAGTCACACGACCCCATCTTGAGCAACCCACTCTGGGATCTGTTTCTTCAAATCTGCTGCAGGCAGAGTGTTTAAATAAAGCCTGAGTGCTGAGCTAGGACTGATGCTCTGGGATATCTGAGAAGTAGGTGGAATGTGAAAGCCAGAGGTGTGGGGATGCCTCCGGGCCCTGGAGATGGGTTTTTAGCTGTGGTGCAGGGTAAGGGGCTGGGAGCAGCGTGACCTGTGCAGGCAGAGGATGCGAGAGCACTGAGAGGTGCAAAATGCTGCTCTGAAACCAAAGGTGAAGTCTTAGGAAAAAATCTGCATAGACATAGTATGATATGCCAGCAGATGGAAAAATCAGAGTATACAGTGGGTGAGAGGTGTCTCCACGCACCAGTAAGGGACCAGAGGAATGCTACTAGGAGGAACAGGGGAGATGAGTGTTTGAATTCTGTCTTTGTGGTGAAAATTCAGTATGAAGTTTGTGTGTTGCAGCTGAAGCCAGGAGTTCCTCTGCCAAGTCCCAAGGATCTCTTAGGGAAGATCTTGATTAAGAACAAAAAGAAACAATCTGTATCTGGAAAGAGGCAGAACTCTTTGAAGAAAGGGCGGAATGTGGAACCAGAAATCATTGAGCAGCCAGCCCCTATGGATGCTGAAGATACTGGTATGTCTGAAGGGAAAATGGGACTAGTATAGCTAGATGAGCAAGTCTGGCCCAATGGAGACCTTCCAAATCACCTGACACTAGCCCAAGGCAAGCCAGTCCTAGTCATTAATTCAGTTGTCTCAAGAAGCAGCATAAGCTTGGAAGAGAAATTAAGTTTTCAGAATATTTTCAAACACTTCATTCCAACCAAAAGAGACAACCAGCTTCCACCCTGCCCATCTGCCAACTCTTCTGCCCACTCTGCGGCAGACGACTTCATGAGCTGGTGATCCAGTGATACCACTGGCTGCTGGTTTGATGGAAGGGTGGGTATTTTTTCACTGCCTGTAGCTCTCTGATAACCAGAAATTTGCCACGGCCTAGTTCTTCACCATGAGGCTCATAAAGGTTTACAGAACCTCCAGCCCCACTCTTCCCCCCTTCCTCCAGTCTCAAGTCTGTCACCTCTTGGGCTCAGGGAACCTGTGGTAGAACAGTGGATTTTCAGTCCCTGTCCTGGTAGGAGCACATGAAGTCATACGAAGGCAAGGTGAGCGCCAGTGCAGAGCATCTAGATTGGTTCCCACGAATGTGTGCCACCTTGGGGGGAACCAGCCCTGGGACTGTCCCTCCTGGGGCAGGGGGAGGGCTGCAGGAGGAACGATCTGGTCTCTTGAGTGTCCTAGTCCAGAGTGGTCTTGGCCACGTTTGGATCTGCTAACAAAATCCCCTGATTCTGTCACTCCTTGTTCCCGTGTGACCTGCCGGGGGGGTGCGGATGCTTCGTCTCTCCCAGCCGGCTTGTCCGGTGTCCGGCTGATGGGGGCTGTGTGTGCTTAGTCTGGGCAGGGGACGTGGCTGAGGAGGAACCAGAGGAAGAGGATGAACATCTTGGAAACCTCGATGAGGAGGAAATTAAAAAGATGCAGTCAGATGAGGTACTGTCACTGTTGTTTCTGTTCCTTTTCTGTTGTAGTTTTGGGTTTGGTTTTTTTCTGGCCTCCACTTTTTTCTCTGGGGCCTCATCATATTGACTAGAGATGAACCCAAAACACAAAGAGGAATAAACTGTTCTGTGACCAACTGGGGGCTTTCCTTCCCCCATGCAGCACAACTTCTGCAGGAGAAACTGAATAAGAGAAATGATGTTGCCAGCGTGGAGATTATGGCAGAAGAGTTCTTATTTCTGACTCTGCCTTTGCTGTTCTGTGTGATTTGGAGATAACTGTCAGGCTTCAGGGCATTGGAGAGGCTTAGCCTCACACTGATAAAGTTGTTGCCAAAATGGGAAGTGCTGCTGATGAAGGAGGAAGGAGGAGTGCAGCATTCCCTTGAATAAAAGAAAAACCAACCCCAAACTAAAAATATTTTCCCTTTCTATCTCCTTGGTATCACTTGGAGAGGAGGGAAAACAGTGTCCCTGGTTTGTCCCAGAGTCTGTGCTTTGGCAGGTTGAAGAGGCTCTGGGCCTTCTACACTGTGATACTTCTCCATATGCCTCTGAGCTTTTCCCAAGCTCTCTTGAAACTCTGTGCCCCTGACTGTGCTGCCCACAGTGTAACTGTGGGACCAGGAAGCCGAGGGAACTGGTGTGCTCTGGTCAGGGCAGCCACCAGAGTTCTCTGCCTGTGCAGCCCGGGCACGGTTTGTTCAGTCTCTTCATGTCTCATCTGCCTTCTCTCGGGTTTTGTTTCCTGCTCAGGGCACTGCTGGTTTGGAGGTGACGGCGTACGAGGAGATGTCCAGCCTGGTTAATTACATACAGCCTATCAAGTTTGACTCCTTTGAAGTCTCTGCCCGTAAGTCAAACTCTGTTCTTTCAGAATCACCCGTGCTGCTGTTCAACTGTGAGAGCAGTGCTCTCGGGTCCAAGAGGAAGAAAAATTAGAGTGAAAAGGGGGACACTTGACAAAGTAAAGAGCTCTGTGTGAGATTTGGAATATTTGGATTCACCTGGAACTAAAACTCCAGACAGGAGCTATTCTCTAAATGTCACTGGAACCCAGAAGGATTGGGCAAAATCATTGCCATTTAAGCTTTGTGAGCACACCTTGTCTGTGCCTCATGATGCTCCTGTCCCCTAGTACAACCATTGTCTCCCTGACAAACAAATCACCTTTTATGAAGTGGTGTTCAAGGGTCCAGGGGAAGGTAAATTGCCTTGATAGGAAGTGGTACGTGGTAGAAAGTTGAAGTAAACAGGCCAAGGCTGCTTGGGTCCCTCGATCCCTACACACAGAATGGGCATGGGCTGGGCATGATGACTTTCTTCTGAATGTTTCCCTCCTTCCTGCTTCTAGAGAAGAACCGGAGTTATGTCATCTCTTCCTTCACGGAACTGAAGGCTTACGATCTACTGACCAAGTTCCCCGTGCAGTTTGTAGAGTATCCTTTGGGCAACCTTTGTCCTGGGTAGTTGGTTGGATGGAGTGTAGAGCTCACCCGGAGCATGGGTGGGGCTGAGGCATTTCCAGCAGGCTTCTGGCTTCAGGACCTAGTAAACACTTCAGATATAAAGTGTGCAGGTGCTGGAGGCGTGGGATCTTCCAGGGTGGCGTGAGGGCTGTTCAGAGATTCTCGACAGGATGTGTCCTGCTCTAGTGAACACCAAGGCTGCCAGACACTTGTCCTTAAGGGGAAGGGGTATGGGAAAGGAGCCTCTTGTTATTGAAGCCTCTCTGCTGCATTTAGTAGCAGAGCTTAAACAATTTTCATCGTGTGAATCGGTGAGCCTAGCCCCAGGGTGCCCAAGGAGTGCTCCAGACTTGTTTCCGATAGAGTGACTGTAGATACAACAAGCGACAGATGAGCCGGATTTACCCCAAAGGCACCCGGATGGACTCCTCGAATTACATGCCCCAGATGTTCTGGAACATCGGCTGTCAGATGGTGGCACTCAACTTCCAGACCATGGGTGAGTGTCACATTGTCCTCCAGCTGCCGAGTGCCCGGGGCCGTGTGCTGCGCTCACTCTGCTCCTTCACCTCTGCTCCCCTCAGTGCCTTTGCCCTGGGTGCCTTCTCCCAAAGTCATCGTCTTTGACTCCATCTCCCGCAGACCAAAAGCTCTTTCCTGGGCACAGAGTGTGGGGGATGCTGGTCCTACACCCTGGTGTGTACACACATACAGGGACTTGCCGTCACCCTGTGCCTCGGATCAGCTCTGCCCGTCCTGTGGCGTGATGTCAGACTAAATAATGTCCACGGACGCTCCAGAAGCTCCCGCTTCCTCTGCTGCAAGGCAGCCGGCAGAGCTCCATCTGGCTACAGGACTGGCCTGTCTCTGCTGGTATTTCCAGTATTTTGACCTGATCAGGGAAGAAGGGCCTTTTCTTGCCACACAGCCAGCGGGAGAAAGCAAGAAAAGCCTCCAGAGACAGCTGCTCTTTACCCCTTCCTGTGCTCAGAGGGGTGTCCTGGGTATAGAGGGTGTAGGAGACTAACCGTAGGATCAGTAAGAGGCAAAAAGAAGCAACTTTAAAATGGGGAGGGTGAGAGATTGGTAATGCAGAGGATGTCGTATTGAAGGGAGGTGCAAAAGCCACAAGAGAGCGTTCTCAAGAGAAGGGCAGAGGAGAAGATGGACTCGGAGGAGGCCCAAACAAAAGGGGGAAGGAGCAGAGGGGTTCAGGCAACTATTTACACTCAAAAATAGCAGGTACTTTTTAAAGTAGGTTTTAATTCAGTTCCACCCATGACTTACGGTGCAATAATAAGCAAACCACTCACCTTTCCTACAACAGCTGCTGTAATATTTTCCCCTGTAGGGTGCTGAGAGGCTTAATTAGTTTTGGAAATAGCTTTGTGAGCCTTTGGCTGGCAGGGGCTCTGCAGCATCTTTCAGCTCACCCAAGCCACCTGTTGAGATCCCACAGACGTTTTTCTCCTTGCGTTCCTCCGTTCCACAGATGTCCCCATGCAGCAGAACATGGCTCTGTTTGAGTTCAATGGCCAGTGTGGCTACCTGCTCAAGCACGAATTCATGCGGCGGCCGGACAAGCAGTTTGACCCCTTCTCCGTGGACCGCATTGACGTGGTGGTGGCCAGCACCCTGTCTGTCACGGCAAGTTCAAACCGCGGGGCCGTTCCTCCCCCGACAGCTGCTTCCTGGCAGCACGGATAGAACTGGCATCTCTGTCCCCGCTGTTTATTACCCAGAAGAGTTCTTAGTGGCAAATGAACCTGGAGCGTCCTGTGGGAGAGTGTTACCATAGCAACTCCCAGTCTTTTCACTATTTTAAATCAATCATAATTGCATGAAAATGGAAAATTAGCATCTGCCACGCAGAAGAAGCCAAGACTGTGGTGATGGGGAGGGAGGAGGCTGGAGGAGGTGCTGAAGCAAGAAACATGGGTGGAGGTAAAGGAAAAGCCTATCGTGGATTGGAAGCTGCAGCTGAAAAGATCTTTTGGGGTGGGAGAGTGAGGTTGGCTGGTACGGGTGGCTTCTTCTACTCATGTCAACAGCTGTTAATTATGTTTATGCTCATTTGTAGATACTCTCTGGTCAGTTCCTCTCCGACCGCAGCGTGAAGACATATGTGGAAGTAGAGCTGTTCGGGTTGCCAAGGGACACAAAACGCAAATACAGAACCAAACTGACCTCCACTGCCAACTCCATTAACCCTGTGTGGAAGGAGGAGGCTTTTGTTTTTGAAAAGGTAACAGAGTTTGATAGTCATTTAGACCTTAAAGGTCCTGTTGGCCACACGCAGTGTCTCGTGAGAGCTCAGGGACAGCAGGATCTCCCTTCTGGAGATCTCGGTCATGGCTTCAGACACACCAAGCTCTACGTGTTGCTCTCTCAGCTGATACCCCAACGGCAGCAGCCGAAGCAACTCTCCAGCACTGTTTCCCTGAGCAGACGAGGGGTAGCTGGGAACACTGCTGGAAATAACAGGCATCAAAAGTCTCCCGTTTGTGACGCACTTCAGGCTGAATTGACTAATCAGCTTTGAAAGCTTCAAGCACCAGGAAGCAGAAGGGAACTGAATGTCTGTGGTTAAACTGTAAATGAGAAACAGACAAACTGGAGGGGGAATGGGACCAGAGGGAGGTTTCGAGTGGGGCCAGAACACGGCCAGCTGCCCTCTTTGTGCCCAGGAGCTGGGTGGTCACCCATCCAGCTGCAGGGCGCGGGGACGTTCACTCCAAGGTGACGGTAACATTTGGCCTTTCCATGGTAAGGCATAAAGGCAAACCACACATCACACAGTTCACCTCTGTCAAGCGTGCTGTGAAGGAGCAGATCTTTTCAGCCTGCTTGGGATGTGGTAGATAAATATTAACCTAATTTCAGAAAATGCTTTTCAAGCTTCAGTTCTGGCAGAAAAATTGTCAGTTCATTTTACGGCAGAAGGAAGCGGGGTGGGGAGGGAGGCAAGAGCCCTTATGGCAAAGGTACCGTGCTTGCTAAATCATCCTTCCAGGTTCGTTCCCTTCACTGGGCAATTGCTTCATGGAAGCTGTGCTACGGGGGGGTTGTCACTCTGTTTTTTCTTTAGGTAAACTGCCCGGCTGTGATCCTGTGCAGTCGCTTTGAGAAGCCCACCTTCTGTGGAGTTTCTGTGAATTCGGTTACATCTGTAATAACCTGTAGCCTTGAACTACAAGATGCAGAATTAGGCAGTGACTTCTTGGAGAGATGGCATCGTTTTGTGGGAAGGAGGAGAGAGGAAAGCTTTGCTTGGTGAAGCTCAGGTGCTGCTGGGAGTGAGGGTTGGGGACACTGGTGCCTTACGCTGTTTTTCCTTCAGATCATGATGCCCGAGTTGGCGTCTCTCAAAATCGTGGCTTGGGAGGAAGGAGGGAAGTTCATTGGTCACCGAATCATTCCCATTATTGCAGTGCACTCAGGTAAATTTTGTGGTGTTTCCTTCAGCTTTTGCACCCTTGCGACCTAGCCATTGGAAGCTGTAAAGATAGGAACATCTGCATATTTTGCTGCCTAGTCTCCGTTCCAGTAGGCAGCAGAGCCTTCAGATTCATCCTGTTACAGCCTTGGCTGAATCCCATAATACGTGCACCGTGCCCGCCTGGAAAGAGAGACTTTGTGCTGCTGCTGGAGCACACAGAGAAGAAGGGACAGAGATCCCGTTGGCTCAGCTCCTCTGCTTTCCCTTCTCAGGCTATCACCACGTGTGTCTCCGCAGTGAGAGCAACATGCCGCTGACCATGCCCGCGCTCTTTGTGTACCTGGAAATCAAGGACTACGTTCCCGATGCCTGGGCGGGTACGATGTGCTTCGAGGGGGGCTCTGCCATTCTCCACACTGGGACCCAGCACTGTTTTTCCAGCCTGGGGCTGCTTTCCTGCTGCACCCTTGGTGCCTTGCTAGGGTGGGAGTTGAGCGCCTGCCATCTCCTGTCACGTGTCATCAGAAGAGAGGGGATGCGTGTGCTGGGACTGGGACTGGTTCCCAGTATGGGCCGAGGCGCACACACCTGACGTGCTCTGGCTGCCTCTGGTTTGGAATGGGTCGGTCTCTTTACTACTTTTATTCAGAGGCAGGGAGAGGTTTCCTAGAGGTGATAATCATCAGGGACTGATGAGAAGGGGCCTCTGGGGAGCTCAGGAGCCTTCTTCCTCGTTATGAAGAGAGGGAGGTTCTTGCTGGGGCAGAGACAGATCTTCCTTCAAAAAGGAGATGGTCAAGCAGTGGGAGGCGGGTCAGAAAAGAAGCCCCACTGGAGGTAGTGATGGCAGAACTTCTTAACAGTCAGGAGCAAAGCCACGCCACAGTGTCAGCCACAGAAGTTCTTGTGAATATTTGCAATGTCACTCTCTCTTCCCCTCTGTGTTCATATAAACAACGCTTATTCATGGGGAAAATACTGTGAAATTGATGGGTTTAACACATATGTGTGAAAAAGGCCAGGTTTATGTGGCATTGGACTGGAACTGGTGCAGGGAGCCATGCAGGTTAGGGAAGTCTGAACCTGCCTCTGGGTTCTGGGAGGAGTGGGTTCTTTTCAGCTTCATAGAGCTGCCCTGAACATTAGTTGTGAGCCATCACCTCAGAAAGGGACTGAGGTGAAGGTGGTCACCTCCTGTTGGGCTGCCAGGGAGAAGTTTATTACAAGTCAAGAACAAAAAGCACCCCTTCTCCACAAGTTCCTGTCCTTGGTCAGAAAGGAAACCAGAAGGCAAGGAAAATGAGAGTACAGTGAGTTATGTGACAACCAAAGCAAAGACCTCTTCTCTATTTCTAGATCTGACTATTGCTCTCTCCAACCCCATCAAGTTCTTCAGTGTTCAAGACAAGAGATCAGTTAAGCGAAAAGATGGCTCAGTGGAGGTGAGTTGTTCCAAGTTGTTCCAAGTTCTCTGAAACACATTGCATGGATTCAACCTGAAATAACAGAGCTTTGATTTACCTCTGATCTTTGTTTTAGAGGCTCGACACACAGAGGAAGCCCCCATCTGCTGAAACTAACGGGGTACCAGACTCCTTTGGGAAGTTCAGGTTTCCTCCTTCCAATGGGCCTGCAGGTAAAGCTGTGGCTGTGGGCTGAGCTGGAAGTAGGAGGGAAAGCCTGTCCTCTCAGTGGCTGGAAAGAGATGGTGCTGGAGGGTGAAGATCCTTGGTAATGGGCTGAGAACCTCTCGGGCCAAGTCGCCGACTTGAATTCTGGCCAGTCAGATGAGTTGGAAGAAAGTGACCCATTTGCTTTACTAGAAATCAAAATACAAAGTCAGCATTTACTGCTAGGTTTAAAGGGGTTCTAGCAGGGAAAGATCATCCCAACAGTGTGCTTGTTCCCTCCCAACTGGCACCTTCCTGGCCTTACAAAACAAGATGGCCACAAACATTAAAGGTGTAGCATTGGTGAAGGTGCCCCGAGGAATGTCCTCAAACACACATCTAACACGAGCTAACTGGTAAACTCTCTGTTTTCAACCCAAAGATCTGAGATAGAACCTAAACAGGAGCCTCTTCTGTGATTTCAGGAGCAGCAGCGTTTGCCAAGGATGAGAATGTGATAGAAGTGACGCAGCTAGCAGGTAACTTCTCCTGCTGCTCCCACGGGCTGAGCCCCTGTCAGTCATCTTACCTTCCCTCTCTGCCCAGTTTCTGATGGGGTAGAGATGCAGCCTGTTTGCAGGTGTTGTTCCCCTGCTTTTCTGTGTCTCAGTGCAGCGTGACCCAAATCACCACAGAACGCGAGTGAGCAGCGTGCCTCACTGTGCCACAGAACTGAGCCGAGAGTAAACGTCTTGTGCTCAGGGTGTGTTGCCAAGTACCTGTTAGGGACATTAAGTTTTGGCTTTAGAAGTTATTCCTAAGGAAAAATGTTCCCCGGGACAGAGCTACGATTACTTTAAATACATTCTCTGGTAAAAGGCATCACATAACATGGTGGCACTACCAAAGGCAGCAGTTCTTCTGGCCATCCCCATAGCAGGTGTGCCCCAGGTACTGAACAGAGCTGCTTGTAACACTGAGGAGAGGGAGGAGAAGCTGAGTACAGTGCTGAAAACACCTCTCTGGCCCCAGAACACATCACAACAGCTTGAGAAATGCTGGGTGAGAGAAAACCACCTCTCTTTATTTTGCTTTTTAGAGCCTCAGACAGCCAGCCTCGCAGAGCTGCAGCAGATGAAGCACTTTCTGAAGCTGCTGAAGAAGCAGGAGAAGGAACTGAGGGACTTGGAGCGGAAACAAAGTAAACGGAGGGAGGAGCTGCTGCAGAAATATTCTGTGCTCTTTTTGGAGCCTGTCTGCTCTGGAGGCAAGAAAAGGATGATGCACTCTAGGAAGACGCAGAAGAAGAGGTAAATACAGCACAGGGTCTCCAGCAGGGCCTGGCCTGTGGGTCACCTCCCCAGACCAAAGCAGAGGAGACCTAAGAGAAACGTGGGCTCCCCTTCTCTGAAGGAAGGGTAGAGTGGTGCAGGCATCCACGTCTCCCTGGGTTTGTAGTGTCGGATGTTCCCACTGAGGGCTGGGCAGAAAGGTCAGAACTGTGTCGGCGTCTCTAGAAGAGCACAGCTGCTGTGTCTGTTCTGCAGGAGTCTGACCACAGGGGATGCTGGTACATCTGCAAATCCTGTAGAAATGGCAGAAAGCGTTGATAGCCACGTGCTGGAACTGAGGGAGAGGCTGGAGATGGACCTCATTCACCTGGGGGAGGAACACTACGATGGGATTCGCAGAAAGAAAGAGCAACATGCTGCAGAGGTAAGGACTGCAGGTGTCAGCAGGAGAGCCCCTGCAAGGACAGCCTGAAAAAGCAAGTTCTTCAGTAAACCATGAGCTTGGAAATGTGACCACGGGGCAGAGCACAGCCCTCGGAGCAGCTGTCAGGTCCCCGCCAAGTAACCGAGATGTGGACAGTGGCAGTTGTTTGTTAGAGGCTGTAGAAGTGCAGCAGAACCAGTTTACAGGCCTGCAGTGGAGCCGTGCTGCGTGAAGGGCCTGTGAGGGCTGGTGCTGCAGGGCCCACCCCCGAGCACTGCCCATGGGGCTGCACCTCGCTCTGCACAGCTGGGAAGCGTTTTGCTGTGAGACTTAGAAGTCCAAGTGTCCAGGCAAGGTGTCCACAGCAGCTCCTAGAAGTGCACCACTGTTTCCCAGAGCCTCAGAGCCCCACCTTAAGCAAACACCAGCAAGAGACACAGTCATGCCTGGGGACAAAGCTCAGGCCACCAGTGATGGTGAAGATGGCAGATGGCATCTGTCCAGTGAGAGCAGGAGGAGTCTGGGATTTGAGGCCTTTTCCTTTCATTATTTTCCAAAGGAGTTTGCCTCATTTATCGGAAATCTTGGATTCTTGGTGCACTTTGGCTTGACAAGCTGTCTACACACTGCCTGGCCTTAACCTATACTATATATATATTTCCTAGGGGAAAAATCCTGCTTCTTGAGAACAGGCTTACCTGGAAATCACACTTGCCACCAGAGAGAGGCCAAAGGAATAAACCGTCCGTGTCTCACAACTGTCAGAGACCGAGAGATAAATTTAGTGGGCAAGGCTACAAGAAGGAAATAAACCCCTTGAGCCCTCCCTGTGCAGCACGTAGCCTGGCAGCCAGGGTTCTCCTTCCAGGCTGCCTCAGCAGGTCTCCCTGTGCTGCCAGTTACACACCAGGCACTTCCACGGGACTTTGTCTCTCAAGACACAATCCCACCCTCTCGCTGGCCTCTGCCATTTAGAAGCTCTGCTGCTGTTTCCCACCTACTCACAAGTGTGGTGAATCTGGTGCTCCCTCTTGCCCAGGGGGTAGGAAGCTGTCCTGAAGATAACCTAGAAGTGTGTGACGTGATGCTCAGTGGCTTCTGGAGCCCTGGTGTGGTCAGTCCAGGAGTAGGGTGCAATCTGTACCTACCTTTGAGCTCGCTGTTGTGGGGCACGGGTCTGTGCAAAGCCTCGTGGAGGAGCTGAGCCCTGGAATTCTGTGCGTGGAGGGATAAAGCTGAAGCTGGTGGTGTGCTGTGTCTCGTGGTGGTTGGGTTGGTTTTGATCTTGCTCTCATCCCTTGAACAGCAAGTGACCAAGATAACAGAGCTGGCCAGAGAGAAGCAGACGGCGGAGCTGAAGGCACTGAAGGAGTCATCAGAAAGGTAAACAAAGTGTTTGAATAACAAAGTAATAATGCACAGCTCTTATCTGGGGTAGCATTTTCTGCTCAGAGCACTGACTGCTGGCAGCAGGTACAGGGGAGGAGCAGCTTTTCCTTGGCTGTGGTGAGGAACAGAGGCACAGCAACGGGCCGCAGGGTTGTGGTCTCCAGAGCAGTGTTTGTGCCACGAGGCACTGAGCAGGGTATTGGCACTTGAGCTGCAGTAAGTAGCCCTGACTGACTAATCCAGAAGGGTGGGAAATGGGGCTGCTGGTCCCTGGCTGTCATCACTACCTGCTGCTGTCAGTGCATCACACATAATCCCTGCTGGGGACTGATCAGCTCAGTCCTCTGAGTGAATTGAGCATCTTGGCTCCAGTACTTCAATAAACTGGCAGAATCAATTCAGTGATTTCTAGCCAGGCTTTTATCCATTTGTTCTTGCAATAACATTGTCCTGAAGCTAAAATCCTCTCTCATGCCTCCTTCCCATTAAATCCCCTCTCAGCCTTTAGTTGCTAAGTCAGGGAAAACTTCCTTGTTTCATGTCCTCCATCAAGACAGAGTCTCTGTTTCTCTCAGCTGTTCAGCACATAAAGGCAAGACTAAGAAAAACAGGTCGAGTAGCTGGGTAATGGTTTGCTACCAACACAACGTCGTGTCGTACGGTCCCGTCTACAGCTGGCTCTGAGGAGCACCAGAAAGACTGAAGGATCTTGAGCAACGGGCAAATTGAATTCAATATGAATAAATAGAAAATAATGTGAATGGAAAAACCCGAGCTATGGCTCAGCTGTGCCCAGGCGTGGGCTGGAGTCACTCAGCAGAGAGCCCTTCAGCTGCAGTGGGTGCTGCTCTCGAAGGGCTCGTCACCCACAGCTCCCTGCAGGGGCCAGAGGGGCAAACAGAATTTGTGGACTTGTGTGGGGGAAAAAAGAGAGAGATTTAAAGTCAGCATTATGCCACTGGCTGTGTCTCCGTAGCACGGTCACCTCTCGGTGTGTCATCCTGAACAAAAAGCTGTGGGACTGCGAGAAGGGGTGGCAGGGACAGTCAGCACTGAGAGAAGTTCTGCACAAAAAGGGGTGAAGCAGGGCTGGGAGAACAGCCAGTGGAGGGGGATGTGATGGGACGTGTGAAATCATGAATGGTGTGGAGAAGAGGAATAGGGAACTGATTACTCACTGCTTCTCATAAGAGAAGCAATGTGGGGCACTCAGTGGAGCTCTGGGGGGTACTTCTGTCACACAGCACAGAAATTAAGGTCTTGTCCTCTCAGGACAAGGAGCTATGAAGTCCAAAAGTTGAGCTAAACTCCCCGGTGAGACACATTCATGGGAGATAAATCCATAGACGCTGGAGGATAGACTGGAAACTGGGAAGATGCAGGAGGCAAAAATTACCCTACCCTGGTTCTCTTTCTTACCCTTCTCTTAAGCACAAGGTGCTTCCAGTGCTGGAGGCAGACTGGAGCCATGGGCCGCTGGCCCTTCTTGGGTCGCCCTTAGCAGCTGTCCTCTTGTCATTGCTTCGTACGGGGACGGCCGAAACGAGGCACTGCTGGTGCCAGCAGCTGCTTACCCCCAAGGCCACCCCCTTCCTCCAGCTGTCCCTCCTGTCCTCCAGCCTGCACTTGGCATTTTTGGTGGCCACGGGGTCCTCAGCCAGGGCCACAGACCTTAGAGATTTTCTGGGGTTTGTTCTTTTCACCTTTGCTGCTGGTTCATCAAATGCCCTTGAAGTGTTTATGGTCTCTGCTTTGCCAGTCACATCCTGCAGTTTCTGTGCCCTTCTTTTTAGGGCTGCTATACAGACACGTAGTTCCTTCCTTCTTTTTTCAGTCTCCCAGTGTAAGTGCTTTCACCAAGTCTCCTGCTGCTCAGGAGGAACCCAGTGTAGATATATGACCCAACCCAATTCTATAATGTGTTTTCTCCTCTCCCTTCATGACTCTTAGAAAAAAAAAAAAGTACATTCCAAGTTCAAGTTACAGGGCTTGTAATATTCTTAGCCTTAGAGGTGCCATGGAGCTCTCTGCTGCACAGTCACTCTCAGGTTGCTTCTCTGGGCAGCAGAGCACTCCAGAGAGTGCCTGGAGGGGCTGTGGGTCTCCCACCAGCCCCGGCTCTCACAGTGCTCTCTGCCCTTTGCTCTCCACAGCAACATTAAAGACATCAAGAAGAAGCTGGAGGCAAAGAGAGTGGATCGAATCCAGGCCATGACGAGGAACACGAGTGACAAGGCTGCGCAGGAGAGGTACCAGGGTGGATGTTACGGGGCTTTGCTGTGTGGAGCGCTCGCTGTCTGCTCCAGGCAGGGGATGGTGCTACAGCCCAGGCTGTCCCCAAAAGGGACGTGTTTCACAGCAGCCCAGCGGGCAGCAGCAGTGCTCTGGGGGTCAGGGAAGGTGTGCTGGGCATCCCAGCGTGTATGTCCCAGTACACGGGCACATCTTCCCCTGAGCTGCACCCCCTGAGCTCCCCCCAGCAGCGTCGTTCCTGCAGGTGCTGCTGGCTCCTGGAGCCTTCTCCACGGGCTTCCTGGTGGTGTGCGAGGCCATTGGCAGGGTGGGTCTCCCCGAGTGACCTTCTGACAGGCCTGAGAGCAGCAGCACCTTTGCCTGTGCCCTGCCCCAGGGAGCAGAGGCTCCTCTGGAAATGCAGGGGGAGGGCATTACAGATGGACAAATGGGACCTTTGAAGCTGAGCCTCCCCAGAGCTCTTTGGCTCTTGCATGACATGAAAGCTTTTTGCTGAAATGACAACACACCTTCCAGTCGCTTCAGCTGAAGCCTCAGAGCACTTCCAAGTATTTTTTGCCTCCCCCTGTGCCTAGGTGGGTATTTACCCCTCCTAGGATCAAAGGCAGGTCCTCTCTAGACTGCAGTTGGTTTCAGGACCCCTCTCGGGTGAGGGTGGTGTTCAGATGGGCAGTGGCCACAGACTCCTGGTGTAACGCTCTGCTGCTGAGCCCGCAGCTCCTGCGTGGCATGAGGAGCCGAACAGCTTCGCGTGTTCCAGGGGACAGCAGAGGGGCCTGGCCCTCTCTGCTTCTGCCTCCTGGCAAGCTCCTTTTGCTGCCCGTTCAACTACAAAAAACCCCAGAATTTTGCACCCAATTAATTTGGCTTACACCTCAGCCACATTTGAATGGTGTTTGATTTGCCTTTCCTAAAATTACAGGAGGGTCTCAGTGTGGGAGGACACTGTGAGAATATCAGAATATCACCCCCCGGTCTTGCGTGGGCCCTGCAGCCCTGCCTGGCTGCACGGCGCTGCTCCGGCGCGGCACACAGCCTTAGGGAAGGGCAGCAGATGGGCTGTAGGTTTTGATACATTTCCTTTCTTTAAAGGTTGAAGAAAGAAATTAATAACTCTCACATTCAGGAGGTGGTGCAAACGATCAAGCTGGTGAGTTCTCCTGGAGCCTGCCCCAGCAGCTCTGTTCTCTGGGAAGTGGGGGTGTCCCCTGTACGTCAGCGGCACGGCTCCCGCACACGGCACGAGTTCTGGCGGGCGTTTCAATCCCATACAATTGCTGCTGCTTCGAGGAGGCCGGTGTGTAATTCAGAGAGCCAAGGAGCAGCCCAAGACAGCTCTCAGCCCAGGGGAACCCAGCAGGTCCTCACACCTGGTCAGAGGGGCAGATGCAGCGCAAGCAGAGCCCCTGGGATATCCTGCATTTCAAATTCTGGGCTTTCTTTCAGCAGTGTAACCCCACATCTAGGTAATGACATCCAAAATGCTGCAGAAGAGGGCAGGACCCTGAGAATCTCCTCTTTGCCTTTGAGAAACCCATCCCCTTATAGAGCAGACCCCCTGTGTGTGCCCCCAGATGCTCCTGCACTGGGGTTCAGGGGCTTGAGTACTACGCAGAGAACTGTTCCAAACTGGGACGAGGGGGATGCTGCCCACATGCTCTAGAACCCTGTGTCTTGCTGTTGTAAGCCTGGCATGGTTAAAGCACTTGTTAGAAAAACCAATTTGTTCTTTTTAAAGGTGACAGAAAAGACAGACAGGTACCAGCAGAAACTGGAAGAGAAGCAGGCAGAGAATCTGCGAGCAATCAGGGAGAAGGAAATTCAGGTAAAGGCCAAGGTGAAGGTCAGGGTCAGGGCTGTTCCAAACCACTGCAGGGCATCCATCTCCAATTCCACAGTCATCCTACACCCACATCCCAGACACCCACTCCTCAGGGCGCTGGGGAAAATGAATGACTTGGGAGGTGGCTCCACAGGAGCCCCCGCAGCTCTCAGCCAGAGGCTCTGCATTCTGCTAACCACACACAAGCCCCCCACATTCAAGGTGTGATGGAAACACATCTTCTGAAGAGCTGAGTCTCGTCCCCACACACCTCAGACTCTCACAACACATTGATGCTCTCTCGGGGTTGCCGTGTGGTGAACGTGCAGCAGGAAATCAGCAGCCTGAGGTGGCTCAGCACTGCTCCTGCTGTCACCTGCAGAGCAGCTGGAGACAGGGAGACAAGTTGTTCAATAAAGGGTTGAGACCAAATTGGTGCGGTGCTGACATCTCACCAGACTGGGCTCTCTCAGAGCAGGTTTTATCCAATTCTCAGTCTAACAGCTGCTTAGCTTCAGTGTTTGGAGAATGATTCGAGGTCTCTCTTTGCAGCTCCAACAGGAGGCACTGGCAGAGTATGAGGAGAAATTGAAAACTCTGAATATGGAGGTGAAGGAGATGGTGAGGAACTACGCCAAGGCAGGTTTTCCGGGAGTGCCAGAGACTCCGAAGGAAGCAGCTCGGAGTGTTCCTGAGGGAGAACAAGGCTCTGTGGAACAGTGGGCAGAAAAGACCCCAGTGGCAGAGGTGTCAAGGCTTCGAATAGCCACGGCTGAGCTGCCAGGAGCCAAGCCAGAAGTGGAGATTGAAGCAAGCATATTGTGAGAGGTGCTTCCATCACGTGCCGTTCCACTTCCAGGGGGTTTAGGGAGGTCTATAGTGGTGTTAAAGACCAGCTTGACAAACTACTACTACCACCCCTTTCCACTCTGGGGAACCCCTGAAATCCATCAGGAATTTACTACTTTGTTCTCCCAGGTATCAGAAGTAGGCTGAAGAGATCACCCTTCAGAGGGTACTTCACTCTCTGCCTCCACAGCCTTGGCACTGAGGTGTTTCAGCAGCATAACAGGGCCTGGGGCTGACGACAGCCCAGTTGTTGGTGTCCACAGCAGCACCTACATGGACATTTTAGTCTGGGTTCAGACTTCAGTTTTTAGAGTAAGTTCCCTCCTCACTGGCACCACGCATCTTGTCACATCAGAGTGGTCTCAGAGCCAGATCCCTTTGAAGGAAAGGTAACTGAGACACACTCTTCAGTAGCCCACCTAATGGGCTCCTACCCGTGAAGAGCTAGCCCAGAGTAAAGCCTCCTGAGAGACCTCCAAGTGTGGAGAGGCAAAAACCATTGTCCTCTGCAGCACCACTGCTCCTGGCAACACTACCTGCTGCTGTGACAGGAGGATAGAACCTGCTACAGTTTGTTGTCAGCACACGCTGTCCTTGCACAACCACTGTCAGCTCTTTAATGAGAGCCCTCCCCAGGCTGACGAGGACAGTTTTCGGGAGGTTGGTATCTACACAACATCAACCAGTGTTTCCCCCTGGAAATGGGCATCTCCAGCACTGCAGCTTTTCGTTCTTTATAACCTCCCCTGATCCCCAGGGGCTGGTCCTCACTCCAAATTCTGACTTGGACTCTCACAGCCCTTCAGGCAAGGTCTCAGATGTGGCTGCCCAGCTCCTGAAGACCCTGCCAGGCTCGAGCAGGCTCCCTGGGTTAGGAGACACACTGTCCAAGAGCCTCATCATTTCTTCCAGCTCCCACAGAAACACTTGCAGAGTTCTCATCTGCAGCAGTTTGACATTTCTAGGGCCTCACTGAAACTTTTCTCATGAAGCTGAATTAGTTCCATATCACTGGCTTAGGAAACACCAGTTAACAAGATTTCTGAACTCTCAAACTTTGTGTCTCTCCCCTGCAGCTTCGGGAACCTTGCGTGGGTGAAACTCGCAGGGTGTTGAGTTGCCCTTTCAAGCCCTACAAGTTGCTGCCTTGCAGCGCTGCAGGGGTTGAGTGGCTACAAACCCAGCAGGGAGGAGAAAGGGCTAAAAAAGGAGCTTCTTCCTTCCTCTTGTTACCAAAACCTTTGCCCTTAGCTCGAGGCCATGCCGGGGGGTGGCTCCTGGCTGGAGTGAGGCTGCTCCTCACCCCACAGCTTCATGGGCCACGCAATCTCGGGGAGTCCCCGCTCGCCCCAGGGCTTGGTCCTCAGGCTCCTGTGGTGTTGGAGACGTGAGCTCAGTGACAGCAAACCTACAGCGTGCAGCGGGGGGAGAGGGGAGCGGTTACCCCAGGAACTGCGGCCACGGGCGCGTTATCAAGTGCTGCTATAAAACAAACACAAACCTAAACAACAAACAACTCGAGTAGGTGTGAGAGAGGAGAGCTTCCCAGCCTGGTCTGACGGCCAAGAAGAGACCAGTACCTCCCCTGCGGTGTTAACCTCATACTGGAATTACCTATTGTACATTTCTGACTTATTTATTTTCTAAAAGAAATAAAACATTGCATTTCCTAAATTGGGTCACCAGTGGGTTTTAATTGCAGATGGGAGCACGTCTCAGAGGGTGCCCACCCTGCACAGATGTTACTGGAGACACTGGGTGTCCAGTTTTCTGCCATCTGTGCTCACAGCTCTCAAGTTCAGGTTCATCAGGTATGAAATAGGCAGCAGGGGGTTGTTTTTAAACATATTCTCTGTCTCACACACATTCTCCTCAGCACTAGTTCATTCCATTCTTTATTGTCCTCAATAACCAAATCCAGCAAAGCAAATCTCTCCTGCTCAGAGCAGTTCCCTTTGCTGTTCCACAACCCAATCTTTACTTCAGGCCAGGGTAAACTATTACTCAGATCAATTTTCTTGATTTCATGGAACAGTTTCCATCCCTGGAAACCTCAGCCTGTGAAGTTTGAGGGCTTTCAGGAAAAAAAAAAGGATGACAAACATCCCAGCGAGATACAACTGCAGCCAGGCAGCAGGTTCAGCTTTTGACTTCACCAGCTGGAGCGTTGGCGGCTCCGAACCGGAGCCCGTGTCCGTTCCCCCGCCTTCCGCAGCGGGGCTGGAGCTGAGCTCAGGGCTGGTGTCAGAACCAGGCCTGGCACACGGGGCACAGAGCAGGGGCACGGCCACTGCAGCTGCGAGTGAGAAACACACCAACCCACCCCCAAACCCACTGACACGGGGCAGGGCTCCCTGCTCACCGCTAAGCACCAGTTACTGCCAGACACTGGTACCAGTCGCATTGTTTCTCAGTCACGTGATGGTGCCACAGTTGCTCCCCTTGGTCCAGCTGTGCACAGAGGGCATCAGGACCAGGAGCTGACCTTAAGTACATTCTGACCTCCCATCAGCATAAACACAGTCCCACAGTACTCGCTGTTTTACAGCCTGAGAGTGCTGATGAGAGCTGTTCAGACCTGTTTCTAACTGTATTTCCAGGGCCACAGCAGCCACCTCCTGCTCTGTGCCATTCCATGGCAGATGTTGCCCAACACAGCCCAAACTGGTTGGTGTTAATGGCACCCGCAGCGCCCAGCCCAGCAGGAACACAGCCCTCATGCTGCCCCAGCACGGCACTGTCGACAGCCACCCAGTCCACACTGGGCACCCGAAACCCCCCCAGAGGCTGTCAGAGGTTATTTTAATGGACAAGCCATCCCATCTCTGGAGGGAGCCCAGACACCCAGCTCAGACCAGGAACTGGACAGGGGGAGCCCCCTCTCCATGCACGTTGCCAAAGCCCCAGCAATTACTGGTGTCCTTCAAACCCCCCCAGTGACTGAACCCAAGAGAACAAGCCCATGTCAGAGCCATGCCCGTAAAGCCAGGGCAGAACTGTGGGGCCTGGGCTGGTGGAAGGTTTCCCTCCTCTCTCCCCTGACCCCAGCACCTAAAGACAGGGGCTGGACTGGGACGGGGCAGAGACAGGGACAGAGAGAACTGTGAGCCCTAAGAGCCGCTGCAGGAGAAGGGGACTCTTCACCGCCCGGCACACTACAGACAAACA
This sequence comes from Todiramphus chloris collaris, assembly GCA_025345505.1. Classification (NCBI taxonomy): domain Eukaryota; kingdom Metazoa; phylum Chordata; class Aves; order Coraciiformes; family Alcedinidae; genus Todiramphus; species Todiramphus chloris. The sequence continues at coordinate 616,384 of JANVCC010000266.1, read as the reverse complement.
CAACTACAAAGCCAGGCTGGGCAGCTCAGAAACACTTCAAAGGCTGCTCCTCACCTACAGCACCAGCACAAGCTGCCGCCCGTGTAACAGGGGACCCACCGCTGCAGCCCCTTCCCTCCAGCTGACCCAGCACTGCCTCTCAGAATCCCCCCATTGCTTCCTTTTCTCAGCCTCGAGTCCTCTCCTTGCTGCCTCGGGCCAACTCTTGAGCAGAGAGAGAGTTCAGGGGGAGCTCTGGCACTGCCCGAGAGCGTTCTGAGGGCAACCCCCAGCTGGACCCAGCCCTCTCCTCCTCCAACCTTTGCAGCTCTTTCTGCCACCGTCTCCAAGCAGAACATCGGGGCTCTGGCAGCCTTTGAACGACACGCTTTGGGTGGCCAAAGCAAGGGCTGCACCAACGCCAACGCGAGCTGCTTCTCATGAGGCGTGGAGATTTCACCCGCCAAGCCCCGCTTGGCTACACCCCGACACAGGGGTAAGAAAGCTTTGCTTGGGCAGTTTGGCTGCATGGTATTAAAATCTTCTGAGGCTTGAAGCCTGAGGAAGAAAGCACACCATGATGACCTGTACCCTTGCACCACGTCACAGCTTCTATTGTGCAACCCTTCTGCTATTGGGCACCACACTGGCGCAGCTCCAGCGGGTGAGCTACGCAGAGGTGCGCAAGAAACAGGTAGAATTTTTTACTCAGATCACATCTTAGTGCTAAAAAAAAATTAAAAAAAAATAAAAAAAACATATCTCTTGCAAATGTGCTTTTCAGAGTGTCTTCTGGAGCAGCACTAACTGTAAGCAAAGCCACATCTCAGCTGAAGCCCAGACCATGCTCTGCAGAGGCACAACGCACCCCAAAGCGCTGGGGAATGGAGCAGGGGGGGGTTCTGGAAGGTGAGACACAGGCACAAGTAAATAAAGGCACTAAAGCAATTATTCCCGTGGAAGCCTCACGCACACCCTGATGAATTCTGACCATCCCTCCAGCAGCGCAGCGGCTCGTGGAGCCTCGGCAGCAGTTGGTTACTTCCGTGATTTCCTGGCACTGGTTCCCCCCGCTGACTCCAGGCATCCTTGGTGCCTCCTCCACGAGCCCTGCCTGTGCTTTTGCTCACACAGGACACTTGGTGCCCACGGGGTGAGAGGGCAGCTGGCTAAGGTAGGTCTTGGTAGCGAGGCTGGTACATACAGAAACCAAACCCAACTGTAATTAAGAAAACAGCAGCGTCTGGTCAGACACCAAACAGCAGCAGATTCAGCCACAAGCTTCAATTCTTTTCACATCGATTAAAAGACAGGGGCCTCTAGAGAAAGAGTTGTCCCATTCCAAAAGAAATGGGCAAAGAAGCCGCTGCGTTCGACGGCCCGGAGCCCGGCGTGAGGAGCACAGGCAGCATCCCAGGGAAACGCGCGCGGCCCGGAGCCGACAGCCACAGACTCCCTGTTTGATTCAGCAAATTGCTCCTAAAAATTCCACCTGCCATCTTCAAAGGCCCGGGATGCGCTGCCTGCCAGGGCTGCGGCAGCGTGGAGCAGCCTGCCAGGCTGACGGGAAGGGAAAATAAAAGGCAACGAGTCAAGTGAAACATGACACAGAACAACAGAAACCCCCGGGACGTACGTGTAGCCTTGTTGAAAGCGCGTACGCGAAGGCATTCGGAGCAAGCAGCATCTGAAAGCATAATTACCGCGTGAGCAGGCGCTGAGCTCCTCAGAGGAGAGGCTGCATTTGGTGCGTGCCGGGGCAGCACTCGGCCTGCGAGAACTCTCCGACCACGCTGCAAACTCCAACCCTGCTCCGCTCATCAGGCTTCTCCTGCTCGGGACCCAGGACCCCGGCTTCGGCTGCAGGTTCCCCTTGGTTTGAAAGCCAAGAAGCCACAGAGCAGATAAGTCAGACCAGACTTCAAGGTTCACACTTCCCTTACATCTCTGAACTACAGACATGTTTTCAAGCATCTCAGCACTGCAAGAGGCTTATGAATAAATCAAGATCTACTTTAATTTAAAACACAAGTGCAAAGGATTCACAACTACAGATGAGCAGGATCGTTTGTTTCAAATTATAAATCTTTTCAAAGACCTGCTCTTTTGCATAAAAAACCAAACCAAACCAAACCAAACCAAACCAAACCAAAAGCAGTGTATCTGGAATACAGAAACATTTTACATCAAAAATTTTTCCAGTGCAGCTAAGGAGGAGCTAAATGAATTCATTTCAGCCAACTTCATCAGCCCCAAACTCAGACATCCAGTCTTGGCAAACCACCTATGAGCCCTGCCCTGGCCCCAGGCAGAGCGGTGTCAGGAGACAGCCTGCCATCCTCCAGCAGCCCTCTGAGATAAGGAGAGAATCACCCCCTGGAGGTGTTCCTCTCACCTTGGGCTACAGAGCCAACCTAGTGCTTCACAGACTGGGTGCCCACCATTGGCTGGCATCAGTGCAGGTGAATCCCATCCCAAATTACTTCAAGTAATCAACTGTGGCTTCAATTTTGAAGCAGGATCTGTAACTGGAGTGAATAGGACAGAGATTATTAACATCTTCTGAAGAAAATGCAAGGATGAGGTTAGTTTCTGAGACAGCAGGACTGCCCCAAGAATAACTTAAATTCCAATAGTTTTGTGTCTGGAGTTTCAAAACAGGATCCCAGTAAGGTTATATTCTTGAGACCTCACAACACTACACACCGGTACTGTACAACGTCACATCCTGACCTAGAGTCCAAGCACCTCGACTACCTCACGGATCAGAAAGTGTACCAGACAAAATAGCTAAATCTAGGTTAAAATATCTGAAAGAGCGACTGCTTACACAACCAGTAACCTTCCGACCGTACCAGCGAGGGGGGGATGGTGGGGAAGGGCAATACCAACAACAAAACACAGCAGAACTTTCATTCCTCCTCCACGTTCTGGAGCAGGGGAGGCAGAGGCTCAACAAACGGTGTCGCGTGAGCATGAAAATCTCTCCTGGGAGCTGCAGGATGGCTGAAACTTCTGCATTCAGTCTTCTGAAGCACCCCCAAAGTGCTACCCAACAATCGTCTCGGGGCAGCATCTCTCAGCCTCTCTCCGGAGAAAGGCTTGGAGAGAAAGGCTGCTGGAAAGCAAAGGCAGGACCAGGCGTTCACAGCTGCTCCGTCCCGACCAGCGCTGGAGCTGTTGCGTCTTGGGACTTCCCAACCACAAGATCCAAGTGGCAAGAACACCCGTCTGCTCAGGGTCTGGTTGGAGGCCTGGATCCAAGGGTTCCCCCCTCCAGAAGTTTAAGCTCATGAAATGGATTCAAGATTGACCACTAAACCATATGTATTCCTCAGCAAAAGAGAAGCATGTTGATGCAAGACAGCCACTTAGAAACAAATCTAGACACATCACACCTGCTCCCTGGGAAAAGAGGTCCACATTTAACCGAAGGAAGCCAAAATTATCTGTGAAAAAGCCTCAAAGGAAAAAATTGCCAAGTCTTTGTGCATTGTTTGAGGGTTTAAAGGGGTCTGTGCCCCCACACGTGCGTTTGAGTCAGCTCCAGACTCCAGTGTACAACTAAGGAGACAAAGATCACATTTCTCGTTGGGAAATATCGTTCCAGTTCGTTGTCAGCAGCCAAGGTTTGCGGGAACTTGCAGACATCCATCCGGACACGCAGCTTCAGCATGGGGGTTGAAATGCTGGTCTCTGGAAGAAGCGCTCCAGGAGCCGCGGAACACCCGCCCTGTTCTCGAGACACACTCGGTCGTGTCTGGATCTAGCAGGTACTGATTGTCTTCAGCAGAAGAGAAGCCCCAGGAGAGTGGGAAGGCGTGGGCAGCGACTCGTGGTCACCCTCAGGAGCGATCGCTGCCATGTCCCCAGCACCACCAGCGCGACGAGCTGGCTTGGCCTCGAGGTGCTGGGCTTCCAGGAACCGTTCCCGTGGCCCCGCGTGCGGTCAGCAGGTAGAGGTGCGTTTTCTGTACTGCTGGATAAGGGGCACCAGGCACTCTGGGAGTCCTGTCTGGAGCAGAAAGGGGTGATCCAGGAGTTCTTGTGCTGTTGCTCTTTCTATCGGGTCCCGGGTCAGCATCCTTTCCAAGAAGTCTCTCAGGACCGGGGAGGTCTGTGGAAACAGCAAACCCTGTCAGCCCCGCGGAAAGACGAGGCGGCACTTCACGCAACAGCCGGTCCCGAGGTCGGTTTGGTTAAGAAAACTCTGTAACCCTGCTGCTGTCACCCAGAACTGTCACCGGACACTTGGGAGGAGTGGCTGGGACACCAGAGCTGTACTGCCAGCCAGTGAGAGCTGGACAGGCTGGAGAGCTGGGCAAAGGCAAACCTCAGGAAGTTCAACGAGGACAAGTGTAGAATCCTCCACCTAGGGAGGAACAACACCAGGTACCAGTACAGGGCAGGGGTAGACCTGCTAGAAAGCAGCTCCATGGAGAAGGAGCTTGGTGTCCTGGTGGACAGTAAGTTCTCCATGGGACAGCAATGGGCCCTCGTGGCCAGGAGGGACAATGGTCTCCTGGGGGGCATAAAGAAGAGGTAAGGTGTGCACCCCAGCCCAGAACTGCCTTTACACCACCTAAGTGGTGCAAGGACTGGGGCCAGCACGTGACCTTGAGAGCTCAGTGCTGCAGAGGCAAAGAGGGGAGAGCAGCTGGTGGTGTCTGGGTGGATGCTCTGGGCTCAGCAGCCTGCTCTGCTAAATAATTCCGTGTCAGCAGCTGCAGATATTCTGATGGATCAGAGGGGCTGCATAGCCCCGGCTGCTGCAGGCGCTGTCTGAGCCCAGGCCTGCGCTGACACGAAGGGAGGACTGCTCTAAGTGGTGACCAAAAGCTGATCACTCTATTTCTCGGGTCACTGTTACTTTCTCAGAAGAAGCCATGGAGCTGAGTTCATCTTCAGAGCAGCTGCAGTGTCTCCACCAGCTGCTGTCTGGACTGAGCTCTCCTGCTCCATCCCTAACGTGGGCTTTGCAGCCCTGAAAGCCAGGAAGCTGGAAGCTCTCAAGAGCAAGGATCCTCCTGTTTACCTCCCTGGAAGACAGCCACTCTGTCAACATCAGGAAGATACTAACTCTTGGGGCCACCTGATGGGCTTTGATTGATTCACACGACCGGGCGTTCGATTTGCGTGTTCAGTTCCATGCCCAGGTGACCTCCCAGGATCATGGCTACTTCCCAAACCAGCCACTAGCTGTCAGCACCAGCTTTGCATCCACTGAGGCACCAGGGCCAAGGAAGTTGCCCAAGAAAGGCGTCTATGGAGACCGCTTTCCCCGCCAGCCGTACTGGAGGTTTCCCCGGGATAACCATCAGGTTTTGGAGTGGTTGCCACCATGCTCACCCTGTGGAAGTTTTTCAGCTTGGGAGGAGGGCTGTCACGGAGTCTCTTCATCGCCTGGACTGGAGAATCACTAAAGTAGGGGGGTTCTCCATCCACCATCTCTATCACCATGATCCCCAGAGACCAGATATCCACCTGCGGGAGACAACGTCACACCGACACGCACAGCTCAGAGCAGCAGGTCCTCGCTTTGCCGCCTTCACAAAGACCACGACACCCCGCCCACGGCAAGTGGCACCGAGAGGGTCCAACCTGAACCCGCTCGACGCTCGTGGACGGTGTCACAAGGGCGGCTTTCCGCCCAGGACCGAGCTGCGCTGGGGCTGCAGCGCGTAAAGATCTGCCCACAGCTGCTCGTGCCACACCTGGCGGGTCGGCAAGCAAACCCAATCTGTCTGGTGCCACCCGCCTGGAAGTGCAGAGCTCCCATCCGTGCCTTCCCCCCCTCCCTCCTCTCCCATTTATGGCACCGGTGGAGTTACTGATCAGGCCACTTCTTGCCGACGCTGGCCCAGGTCGGGTACCAGCAGGTACAAGCCCATGCCAAGCTTCGGGTGTAAGAGCAGAGTAAGTTTACACCTTGTTCCTGGAAGCAGAACAACCTGGTTTTCTACTGTTTTAGGGAATGCTGTGATACCCTCACAGCCCAATCTGTAGTCACAGAATCATAGGATGGTCAGGGTTGGAAGGGATGTTAAAGATCAGCTTGTTCCAACCCCCCCTGCCATGGGCAGGGACCCCTCCCACTAGAGCAGGTTGTTCACAGCCCCATCCAGCCTGGGCTTAAACCCTTCCAGGGATGGGGCTTCCCCCACCTCTCTGGGCAGCCTGGGCCAGTGCCAGAGCTGTATTTCTATTTTAAATAGCCTGCAGAGGCTCTTCCCAGAAAAGCCAATGGTTATTTTCATGCGTCGCTTCGGGATGATATTCTCTACCTCTCCTGACCCCGGGGAGGGGTCCCTTACCTCGGTGGTGTATGGTATCCTGGCAATAACTTCTGGAGCCATCCAGTAGGGAGTACCTACCAGGGACTTTCTTTTTGGTACGTCTTTACTGATCTGAGCACAGAAGCCAAAATCTGAGAGCTTGACCTGCACGAAGAGGAAAGAAACGACCTTAAAAATAATTTTTCAGCAACGTGGAGGGAAACACCAAAGGCAAAACTGACAGAAGGAGCAAGAGGACGAGGTACAAACAGGAGACTGAACAGAAAGGAAGTAAGAAGACGGACCAAGGCAGCAGCAGCAGCCAGGGAACACCATCTGAGGAAGCAAACATACCCTTCCATCCAGCGTCAGAAGGATGGAGTCGCTCTTGATGTCCCGGTGAATGACGCCCTGAGAGTGCAGGTAGGACAGAGCCTGCAGCACGGATTCACACACTGTTGCAATCTGCTCCTCGTTCAGCCTGAAATCAAAGACCGGGGAGTTTAACTGGGTTGGACTGGGCTGGGGATGGTTCTCCTCACAGGTCCTCTTTGAAGGCACGGTGCAGTTTCGAAGCTGACCTGCAGGTTTGGTCCCCCATGGCCATCACTGTCTCGCTCTTACCATTCTATGACTGCCTGTACTGTTGAGAACACTCTCGCCTTGGCAGTCAGAGACCTCCAGCTTTCAGGAGTCTAGTACAGAGAAACTGCATTTAAATCTTGTCTCCAAACCCATCCTGCAAGCTGCTGGGCCAAGCAGTTCTGACAGCAGAGACTGGGTCTCCACGCCAAGATGCTGCAGGAACTGTTGAGACAGCCTTTTTTTTTCTTTGAGCAAATAAAAAAAAAAAAAAGCCATTGTTCACAAGGCTGCTTGTGTAACTTTATCCAGAAAGCATCTAAAGACATCGTGTGATGCCGGGGTCCTTTACGAGGTTCCCTGAGCTGGACCCTCTGGATTCCCTCATCCCTACCTAAAGGCAGCACAGGAGGGCACTGCAGAACCTCCCCGGTCTCTGTTAGCACACTGAGAACGAGCACCGAGGACCTCGTCTTCAGAAGCTCCTGCTCTTTGGAACACCACCACGAGACCCTTCGTGATCAGGCGTCGGTGGAAAGGGCAGAAATGGGAGCGAGCTGCTCTACCTGGGGCCAGCGACAGCGCTCTCGGCGCGTTGACAGCGAGCGCTGCTCCAAGAACCACTGAAGCCCCAGTTGGAGTACGTCTGATTCTCAGCCTGCTCTCTGGCAGGGGTTTCAAACAGGTCTCAGCTGAGGGCATAGAAACGATACCTCCTCAAACCCAGGTCTGCAGGTAAGACTGAGGAGAAGTTCTCCAGGGCCACGGGTAAGACACGATCATCATAACTACACCAGAGCACCTTGTGAGTGGGAGTCCAGAGGCCATTTGAGAACAACTTCTTTGCCCTCCAGAAAGGCTTTGGGCATTAACAGTGACTCAGTTGGTGTGGATAAGAGAACAAATTTAGGAGATTGTCCAGTAGTTGCTATCTTTAGGCAACGAATTTTGGGAAGGAGTCCAGATCTCCAAGCTCTACTGCACTTCTCCAGAAGAGTTAGTCACAAATTCAACCTCGCTAAGGTTGCACCACAGAAAACTCTGCCTGCTCTTTAATACTTATTCATTGAGCTTCCTGGCCAGAATTCAACAGAAACAGTAAACAATGCTTTTTATGAGTACTGTGTTTTACAGAGAAGGTCATCAAGCAGAAGAACAGCAGGTCTCTGAAGTGGTCAGTATTGTAAGTGAGGTCCCTTCTACATCAAAACTACTACTGCGTAATGCTAATAGGTGAGAGTTATGAAGTGTAGTAGGTTCTGGGCACTGCAAACGCAAGATCTCAGAGGGATCCAGAAATGCCTGCTCTACTGCTTGCAGGAAGACAGCCATTGATGTTCCAGATTTTGCCTCGTACCTGATCTGAGACACAATGTCGGTGAGTGCTCCCCCCTGCAGGAACTCCATCAGCACCCAGAGCTCCTCTCCCACCAGATAGCTCTTGTACATCTCCACTACGTTGACATGTTGGTAGTCCCTCATTATCACCACCTGTAAAACACACCACAGATTGACCACCACAGGAAGCACTCGCCCCAGTTACTCCTACCCAGCAAAGCTGCACGCACAACCCTACGGGTAACGCCGCAGGAGCCCCCATCCCTCCAGCCTTTCTCCTTCTTGGTACTAATGCAACTCTATTGAGAGGAAGATGCCTCCTGCTCTTCTCTTCTCTTGAGCACACTGTCAGCTAGCGTGGCTTTACGGTGGGCAGCAGAAACCCACCCCTCATCGCTCACCTCATTGAAGAGGAGCTCCCGGCGCTGCTGCTTTCTCAGGTCCATCATTTTCACCGCCACTTGCCGCCCCGAGTGCTTCTCTCGAGCGATGCAGACGATGCCGGTGGACCCTTCACCAATCTTTACATAGTTCTCCAGCATAGTCCGGGGGTCTCCCTGGTCCACAACCATCCTAAGGGCAGCTTTGAACTGCTCGTGAGTCACAACCACCGGATCCTCACCGGGCAGCTGCCCTTTCACGGAGGAGTCCTGGGGAAGGTGAAGGTTGCTGGAACTGGTCTGAGTCTGGCGGTTCCTGGGGGACCCTGCGGGTGACGGCCTGCCCGGTGGCACCGCGACCGCCGTCTCCACCGTCGGTGACCTCTGCGGGGTCCCGGCTTCTGAGATCACCCTGGGGAAATCTGATGCAGGCTGCTCCGGCGGGAGGGACTGGGCTTTGGCCGCGGGGCTGCGCGGTGACCCCCACTGCTGGGGCCGGAAGAAGGCAGTAGGCTTCGAGAAAGGAAAGCGGAGGGAAGAAAAAGCGATGGTTAGCCTAGCAAGGGGAGGAAGGGGCAGGGATCAGCTGCCTGCTGCTCCACTCTGGACTAGTACGTTTTGCAGCAGACTGGAGTCAAGAGCGCCCAGTTCCTGTCCCCGGCTCTGCCCAACATACGCTGCACCCCAAGGAGAAGCCACGTGGGTGCGGGTCTGCAAGAATTCCAGATGGGTGCTATGCCCCCTCCAAACTGAGGCTGTTTAAAAGGGACCTTTTAAAGCACATGCTTTAAAAAAAACACCAAACCCCAAAACTCAAGGAAGAGAAAAACCAAAAAACAACAACAACAACAACAAAACCAACAAACCAGCTGCTAAAAAGCATTCCAACCTTGCCACCAAAACTCAGGGGCAACCTGTGCTGCAGAGAACTTGAAAATCCTTCATCCCTCTGTGCCTCTGATCTTCCTATATATAAAAGGAAAGAGGATTCATGCCAAAGCTGTAAATCACTTTGATGTCTTGGCCTAATTCCCTCCGGGTAATTAGGCTCTGCCTACTGAAAACTCTCTCTGCACTTTCCCTGGTCCCTGCAGAGTGCTCCTGTCGATCAGACCCCACGCTGGGAAAAGCACCGCGAGCCAGGAGAGCCGGGGGTGGCCAGCCAGGGACCTCAGCTACCCAGAGCCACCTGCCCCCTGCCACGCTCCTCTCGGGCTTGAACCTGCCCCCGTGAATTCGGATCCGCCGAGCTCCTTCCCGAAGCGCTCCGGGCTTTCGCAGACCTCTCCCACGGGGACCCAGCGGGCCCAACCCCCTTGGCTTTATGAGCTCTGGTAAGATCACAGCCTGAGGTGACGTGGCTTTGGGATACGCATTCCCCATGCTGCACACAGCTCTCCCAAGAAGGGTAAATCTTCAAGTGCTAATCCCCTGGAAATGCTGACCGATTAAAATTCAGCAGCGCCGTGCGGGTGAGGTGTGAAATGCGCTATAGACTTGGCTATATGTAAAATAACAGTGGATCTGACAAGGCAGCAGCTTCAGAAAAGAGCACGCCAAACCTTTATATTAAGAGGGCAAAATAAAAACTTCAAAGCAAGGAGCTCTTTTTTTCTTCCTCTCACAATTCAGACAGATTATTAATAAAGTTAATCACACGGGCATGGGAACCGAAAGCTGCCCATAGAGAAGTTTGTAAGGGAGCGCTCGTTTTCTCTGTCTCAGACAGAATATTATCATACAGAATTTAATTCTATGCACTCTGGTGTTTAATCAAGGATCGTTGTCAGCAGTGGAATCTGCCTAAGCCTGACAGGCACACAGCTCCTTTCCGTGCACGCAGGCAGACCCGGGCAGTCGGACGGAGCAGCTCCTGACGCGGGGCGCGGGAGGGCAAGAAGCACAAACTGCCTGGCAGAAGTCACTTCCTCCTCGCTTGGCAGCTCCACCCCTGCAGTCCTGCAGGGACAAGCTCATGGCAACGAAGCGTTTATTTCCCAACTCGTGTTTTGTCTCAGGAGGTTGGGGGGGAGAAGTTTTTATATAAGCCAGGGCACGCAAAAGGGCACACGAGGTGCACGCAAGCTCACGCGTGTTCGTAGAGACACGGATCGGGATCGTTTATTGCTCCTGTCCTTTGGCAGCCCTAATACACACACTTTTAGTCCCTGGCCGTTTGGTGATGCCACTGGTTCTCCTCCTCCTTCCCCCTGTATTCAGCCTAAAGGGGAGAGCACTCGACCTTCCCATGGTGACTCCAGGCAGCCTGTCCAGCCACCCACCCCCAGTGATTCCCCTTTCCCATTCCACCTTCAATTGTGCATTCCTTACACGGCACAATCAGTTCCCTCGCAAGGGGAGGCTGCAGGGACTGTTCCAGAAAGCCCGGAGCCTGACCCTTATGCATCTCCAGCCAGCCCGGGCAGAGAGAGCCCCACCCTGCAATACACCCTAGAACAGACCGCTGTCTTGGGCCAGTGGTTCCTGTCATCCCACTCCCAGCTCAGGGACTCCAGGCCTGCTAGGAATTAAGCTGGCCCAGCACCAGCCCAGCCCAGCAGCTCGGCCGTGCGAGGTCACGGAGTGCTGGGTTAGCCTGGGGTGAGTCAGGAACAGTGGCCCGAAGGGCTGCAACTCCTACACGGTAACAGGAGCCAGAGATTTCCTCCCAGTTTACTAAGAAGTGAGTCACTCATTCAGGATAAGTTTCCTGGGGGAGATGGGCGATGAGCTGTCCCACCCTCAGCAGCAGCTGGCACTGCGGGGTCCTGTCTGCCCGTGCTGTGGGTGCTGATGGAAACCTCCCTGCCGTAGGCAGGCTGGCAGATGCTGCCATGGCCAACAGGCTCTCCTCGGGTAATTCTGTTTCACACGGGCAAAGGAACAAATTGCTGATGTAAACTGCGGCAGTTCCCCAGATGGCAACAGCGCGTTCGCGCTCCTAGGACAGCATCTGAGTTACTCCTGTGCTACTACAGAAGGGCAGGAATGAGTAAGCCCCCTCCCTCCTCCCCAGCCTACCCTCCTGCCAGCACAGCTTGACCACCAAGCCCCTCTCCTGGGCACCTGGCTGCCACGCTGAGCTGTGCCAAGCAGTGCATTTGGTGAAGCTCAGCCAGACTACACATTTTGACTCCAGCACCCATCAGAACAGTAACAGATGGTTCCATGATGTTTGCAATTACAATCATCCAGCTGCGTAAAGTAACCTCTGGAATGGTAAAGGCCACGTGGCACTGGCTCAGCCAGGCTGGGCAACCGTACCTTTATCTGCAGGGAGGCACCCGGCTTGGTCGAGCCGCCGGCCGAGGGGAACACGCTGCGCAGCAGCCTCCTCTTCAAGCTGTTCTCCCTGGACTTGGAGCTCGGGCTGCCCTCCCCCGAGGGCCTGGAGTTGGCTTGCCGGAGGAGACAAGGCTGAGGCCAGCTCTCCTCCGAGCTCTTCCTCCCCATCTTCTCGCCCTCGGCCGGCAGGGTCGGCGCGTGCTGCGAACCCGGGGCGCGCTGGAGGCAGCTGCCGTCGGCACCCTGGAACTCGGAGGGCCCGAGGGACTGGGCTTTCATCACCATCCCGTTGGGATGGGACTGTCCTTCCAGTCGGGGTTTGTAATCTGGCCACATCGTCTGCCTCCGCGTCACCTTGGTCCCGCCGTTGCAATTGAGGTAGTTTCCATACTTGTCTGCCCAGTCTGCTTCAGGGCTCTGCAGGTACATGTCCGGGGGCCTGTCTTCCCCCAGCAGCCCCAGGGACTGTGCCCTTCTCCTGCTGGTGGGACTCCGTCCCCTCAGGGTGTTCGAGCTGATGGCAGAAAGCTTCTGGATGTCGTTGAGTATCCCGGAGATATAACCTTCCACTTCCACGGTGCTGCCCCTCACCACGGTCTGGGAAACACAGGGAAGGGGGGGGGAGTTAGAGCTGTAAAAACCAGGGCTCGCTTTATCTTGGCAGAGGTTAGATTTTGTTTGTCTAGACACAGACAGCTCAAAGAAATCTAGGAAAAAAAAAAAGACAAATTTTCCTTTCTATCCTTTTTGCATCGTCCTTTCGTGAGGGTAAAAAACCAAAAGGCATCCTTGGTTTCCACCCTTCTGCCAGAGGCAGCAGCGCTTTCAGCCAGAACCGGGAACCCCGCTGCTGCTATCGCCTTCTAAAGGACAACAGCAGAGCTAAACCAGGACCTTTTTAGCACTCCTGACTCCCGGGCTGACATTAGGCCACTCTAGGCCACTAACTTGGCCTCAACGAGCTCCTGAGAGCGCTCGTTCTCAAAGTGCCCTCTGCGAACATCACCTTGCTGTTCCAACGGGAGGTCCATCTCTTCCCTGGAGCACTCTCAACGGTGTTGCCATCAGCCTCCCTTAGCCTGGTTTTTGCTAATGCAACTTATTTCTGACCAGTGAAGACCACACTGTTCCAGGTCCGCATCCCTCCTCTGTTCTGCCAAGCTATTATAATTAAATTGATGAACAAAGGGTCACAACGGCTCGCAAATGCCCTGTAAGCAAACGGCGAAGAACAAGGCTCCCATCCAAACAAGCAATGGCACTTTACAAGTAGGACACTTGAAGCTGTCGGTATATTATGTAGTGCTCTACCTTGTTTATTCTGGAACTGGAGAGCTTACGGAGCTTTTTTTTTTTTCACTGGGAACCAAAATGTTTCATTTCTTCACAGAAATTCACAGCACAGGATCACTCCTACACTCTCATGAATCTCTGCTTGAGGAAAGTCCTTCCCTGGAGTGATGGCAATCTCCTGTTTGCTAACTGAACTCCAGGGATCTTCTAAAGATGCTGAATTAATTGCACCGAGCCTAATAGTTAGCTGGTGCAGAACAGCAGCTCCAGTAATCTCAACAGTGCACAAAAAGAGCAGAAGACTTTGCCAACCAGGGTGAAGGAAGGACCCTCCGACTCACCCCGTCGCAAGCACAACCTCACCCGTAGCAGGACGTGCTGCAGCCAGACCTGCCAGTTGACCTCAGCAAGGCACTCAACTAAGAGCCCTCGTTGGTAGCTGAGCGTGAGCAGGGCCAGAGGTGATGTGCACAGCCCCAGGTCCCAGGACCCCCAGCAGGATGGCTCCACACCCCTGCCCGAGTCTGCGCAGGCAGAGAGCAGAGAGAGGCCCTCCTCCAGTGCTCACCGGTGCTTCGGTGTGTTTACAGACTGGGAAAAAGAATAACTCAAAAATAAAGCTGGAAGAAACCTGAAGAGGCCAGCTAGCCCAAAGTAGATGGGCAAAAGCCATTCCAGAAAGGCTCGGACCTAACGTGTTCTCAAAGCAAGAAGCCTTCAAGAAGAGCTGCGATGGACCCTCTGGGGAACCCACACCAGTGCTCAGTTCACCTCCCAGTTAGAAACTGCCTAAGGTTAGACCCCAGTCCCTGCTAAACTGCCTAAGGTTAGACTCCAGTCCCTG
>JANVCC010000266.1:533427-602398 GCA_025345505.1 Todiramphus chloris collaris | reverse complement strand
ACTCCAGTCCCTGCTAAACTGCCTAAGGTTAGACCCCAGTCCCTGCTGTTGCAATTCCAGTCCCTGCAGTCAGTCCCGTACAGAAGGTGGGAGTTACCCGCACTTGTGTTCAGAGACTGCGTCAGATTAATGAAGAAAACACTCAAATTTGGGCCAAGCCTACACGGAGGGCTCTTGCAGAGCTGATGCCTTACCGACCGAAAGCTAGAAATGATGATTTTTAAAAGAAAAGTGACTCCTTACAAGCCACACACAGTACGTGCCAAAAAAAAAAGGAAGAACTACGAGAGCTGAACCCAGGAGGCCGTGTAGAAGGGCTTGGCCAATTAGCACTTAAAAATAAATCAATCAATCTTACTATTGATTGGTACTGTTGAATGGGAATTTGTTCAAATGGAGTTTACCAGACGATGTGACGCAGTCTAAGAGTGTTTGCACTTGGACTTACTGGGGGGGAGGGAACCAAAACAGCATCAGCTGGAGATTTCTCTCTCTTTTGTAAAGACTGTTGGGCATTCTGTCCTTCTTCTCCTAAAGATTTTCACCTCCTTTCAGCTTTTACCATCTACAGCTTTAATGAGGCACACCAGTATTAGACTGGGACAAACTCCAGTAAATCTCTTCATCCACGGTTCTCCTTTGCCAGTGATGCCTCCCACCATTCTCTCGAGGGCACTTTTCCTAGTACTTGAGGAAACTTGCCCAGTTTGCTCGGGGAATGCCACGGGTACAGCATCAAGGGTGTAGCTATAGGAGAGGGCTGTCACTTCTCCCCAGCCCCAGCCCTGCTACCCCGTGACTGCCAGCAGCTGGGTTGCTGGACACGATTTGCCGTTGATAAATCCACGCTGGCAGCTATTACTCTGCTATCTCCTAGGAAGTGGTTGCAAATAGATTACTTGATTATTTGTTCCAGTCTCTTTCTGGGAATTGAAATTATTCTGACTGATCTGCAATTCCTTGAATTTCATTAGACCCAGCTGACTTGAAAATATGTAACTTAGCTGAGAAGTCTCATTTCTGCTGCTGTTCTGTTCTTATTCCAGCCTGCGCTCTCATCCCTTCACGCTCGTGCTAGTTGTTAGCCCACTGCTCACAGTTAACCTTTTCAACAAAGACTGAAGAAAAATCATTAAACATTTAAGAATTCTCAGTGTCATCCGTTATTAACTTTCTCCCCAAATGAGCAGCGAACAAATTCTTCCCTTCATCCTCCTTCTCCTCCTCCGTGTACTTATGATGTCTCCTTAGCGCCCTTTATGTTCTTTGGGAAGAACATCTCTTTTTGTGCCTTGGCCTTCCAGTTTTGTTCCTACATAAATTTCTTTTCCATTTGCCCTTTATAACTTGACCTAGTTTCCACCCTTCTGAGCAATCCTCCTGCAGTTTAAGCTCATTAGAGAGCTCCTGATCTATCCAAGTTGCTCTCTTATTACACATTTTATCTCTTCTCTGGATTCTGGTCCTATCTCCTACTACATTTTGAAGCTCAAAGCATGCTCAGGACACCATAGGCAGGACCTCCTCCTTTTTTTCTTTTACCTGCTCTTCCCGAGCAAGTTTTTCCTTTCTGGATGAGCACTCTGCTCAAAGATCCTGACAGGCCATTTAAATCGGAGGTTTGATTTTGCATTAACACTTACTTGAATTATACTAAGATACAGTCCCATTTAGCCCTTGTGTTCTAAGCACCTTTACACAAAAAAGCTCAATATATTCATCACATAGAAAACTACTTTCTGTGGTGTCCCTCCTAAAATCCAAGCAGCAACATCTCTATTTCACAGCTCTTGGTTCTTAAACCCCTGCAGGATTTTTTTTTTAACTGGGAACAAAAACTTCCCACAAGCTAGCAGGACTTTAAACACAATAAATCTGTCACCGTCTTTCATTCGCCTTTCCAAGAGAATATCCTGAATCTGCCTCTTCAGACAGCAGGTCCCTGCAGTCTCTTATGAGCACACAGTCTCCAGATGCCATCCAAGCAGGACGGCCACCTAAATTCCCCCACCTAGCCGCATCAGTGGCTTGTTTCTCCTTACTGAAGGACTTGCTTTAAGGACATTCTCCCGTTTGCTGTGTTCCACTTCCCATTAAAATGCTGGCTTATAACCCCTTGTAGCCCAGACCCTGCCCCCTGGTGTCTCTCACTCATGTTGCCATCCGCAACCCCACTCTCTCCCACTCAGGCTTCCCTGTCAACTGAATTGCCAGCCAAATCTGCTCACCCACGGCAGTGACAGACCTGCTGAAACAGGTCGTTCCATGAATTCTCCTCTTCGCTTCCCTGCACGAGAGCTGAACACATCCCGGGCCCCGCCAGCCACCACGGGAGCTCTCACGGGTCCTTGGTGGCTATTTGTGCAGTGACACTACTGCAGATAAGGACACTACTGCCTTTATCTCTGATGAAGTTACTATTGCCCCCCAAAAAAGATGGAAAGCCCAGACCCTGCTATCCACGAAATTCCCTGCAGATCCCACCCGCAGCCCCATTTAACTGCGTAGAGGGCAATGGAAACACTGCCCTGACCTGGGCCTCCCCAAGAAACAGCAAAGCCCCCGGGGACAGGATCTGCCTCTCTCACCTTCATAGGCTGGAGCTGCATCCTTGTGATCCTCGAAGGGTCGACCACTGGCTTGGGGCGCCTGAGCGTGTCTAGAATGTTCTGCCATTGAGGTGGCAGGCCCACAAATTTGCCCTCCTTTGGGTCAAATGAAGTGTGGACGCGGTGCTCGAAGTTCTGCGGAGCCGAGATCTCCGGGCGTTTCTTCTTCTTCTTGCGGAACATGCTGCCTGCATGGGAGAAGGCAATGCCATCAGTGCCAGCAGCATCACGTACCAGTTATGTCAGTTAATGGCACGGCGTTAAGAACGCCCTCCAGTGACAAGCACTTCAACAACTGAGTTGATCACCTGCTTTTACAGATGGGGAAGTAGAGGCAGGGGAGGAAGGAAGCACGGACCCGCTCAGGACCCCCTGGCAGGTCAGTGGCTGAGCTGGGATTTGGAGTGAGCTGCGCAGCGCTCTGCCCAGCGCGGAGCGGCAGTCCCGGCTCGGCAAAGACACGGGCACCTCTCGTGTCTCTGGCTGAACGCCTACCACCGGGCTCCCTCCACCTCTGCAAATGCTTACTGCCCGGTATAAACGCTTTAAACGGATAAGGAGATGTGTATTTCTATTTCACAGGCTTGCACCCAGGTTAAATGGCTTCAGAGTCCAACCACTTGGAGCTGATTCCAGTACAAGCTGGAATGAAGGGTGGCTATGGATAGGGCTCAGGTTTTCCTCTCGCTGGTCACTCCAAGGAAGCAAGGTACGTGTGATGCCCATTTAGAGGCAACGGAGTGCTTTCCAAAAGAAGAGCTGCCCAAGGCTGACTTTGGAGCTCAGTTTTTCTAGCTTAGACAGAGGGCTTGGGGGAGAGAGAGGAGGTGGTGGGTGGAAATCAAGCTCTGTCAGCAGGTAGCTGAAGAACCTAAAATCAAAACCTAAGATTCCTTTCCCTTGAGGGCCGAGACAGTTTGCGTGACCGGCCACCACAACTGCAACAAGCCCCAGACAGCTCAAACTTAAATATACCCCAACACGAGACCCAGTGACAAAACATTTTACGTAAAACATTTTAAGGGAAAAAAAAAAAAAGAAGAAGAAGAAAAAAAGTTTGTTTGCTCCTCCCTTTCCAGTGACAACTTTCATTTTAGCACTTGCCTCTCACGAGCACTGCAGAAAGCGACGGACGCTACCGCTTCCTCGGCATCAGGGAGAGGATTTTTGCCACTTAATCTTCACCTTTGTGGGGTCCACTCTTCCCCTGAACGGGACCTCAGCTCCCAGGTAGCTGTGCTGGATAAACATGGACAAGGGTGAGAGTCATGGAACGTGCAGAGATCAGGTGTTGTGGTGCAGACAGCAACAGGCTTCTAGAGGACACCGGTCTCCAAAATCACCAACCTCATGCTTGTTTTCCCCCAGTGAAACAGATGTCAAACATTTTCCAGGTCGCTCCACTGCAAACTTGTTTAGGGAGCAAAGTGCAGCCCCCAGGTGACCCACGGCTTGGCTGCCTCTCGCTAGACCGAGATTCTGTAAATGCACCCACACTGGCTCGAAATCCAGCTACCGTCACCTGGTACCGGGGTGGGACTGGATGGGACTGGGATGGGATGTAAGTCTCCGAAGGACCTTTGCACCACCTAACCCCCCACTCCTGCAATCCACCCTTGGTGAAATACAGACTGCACTCACTGACAGCATCCGCTGCAATACTGCGTCCAGAAGCCTACCAGAGATACCTCACCATTGAAAACAGAAAGCAAAAGGTTAGGCAACTCAAAAAAAAAAACCCAAACCCACTTACAAAAGAGGCTGGAAGCAACAGCTCTGCCCAGAAGAGGCTTTGCAGCCAGAATAATCTTTGGTTAGAATCCGTTCCAACGAAAACCCAAATACATCTTAATGGAGAGCTTATGGGAAGGGCGTCTGCGCTCCAGGTCTGTATTGCAGCTCCTCAAACACCGTGATTCATCGCCGAGGCCCCTTAGGTGCTGCACGCTAACTAGGAAGCGAGACTGGAGTCAGAGGGCAATTCATTAATGCGGGAAAAAAAAAAATAAAGCGCAGACAACCCCGGGAAGGGAAGGCACTGGAAGAGCTCACGGTGTTAGTGCTGCTCAAACCAAGAGCTGGTGCTGCTGAGGAGCTTCCACGGCCTCCAAGGGAAGCGGGAAGCGTCTCGGTGCTGGCACAGCAAGCGCTCCAGTTCTGGGTCGTCGGCTCTGTGTCCGTCCCCGCAGCTACTGGACCCCCCGGCACCGGGGCATTTCCAGACAGAGAGGCGCTGCTGCTTCAGCCAGGAGCTTCCCTCCTCCTGCTCCTGTCTCACAGCTTCGTTCCTCCCCTCGGTATGAACCGAGAAGGTCTTCAGGGCACAGCACCAGGCACCTTTCGAGTGTGCCCGTCACCTGTGCCAGGTGCCGGGGGGCCCTGCAAAGCGTGGTGTTACAAACACCACGACCATCAGCACTCACAGGAGCGACTGCTTTCTGAACGTTTCAATCCTTTCCCCCTCGGGAGACCGATTCCAGCTAAAACTACTTCAAAATGCAAATTTCTGAAAGCCCGGGTGATGTTTTGGCCCCGAAGAGGACCGTGGCTCGATGCCACCGTGTCGCTTTGCACAAGTGTAAACACTACACTCGTGCATTTACATTAAACCACTATAGCTGTCAATCAACACCTGGACTACACTGGGACCCTATATACAGAAGCACGCTTCCTAAACCCACCAAGCAGCATCTCCTAAGTTCACAGTCGGTTTTAGGGTGAGTAGCTGACACCAACCTGCATCGGTCCTGCATCGACCTTAGTGGCTTACAACAGACATCTTAAAAACAACAGAATGTGATCAGCTCCACACAAACCCAGCCCCGGGTCGCCAGTGGCATTTGCTTTCCGCGGCCAGCACCCGTCCCCGACGATGGAGACACTGCCATATCAGACAGGTGGTTCAAAGGTGCACCGTGTTCCCATCAAAGGAAATTCAGCCACCGCGAGCAGTGGTTTGAAATCGGATGGATCGTAATAATCTCTGTAGGCTCTGCATCGCCGTGAGAAGGTCTGCATTTAACCAGGCTCCTTCCACTTTCTGGTTTTCATGCAACAGCTATTTGCTCGTATTCCCCATCCCCAGCTAAAGAATGTTTAAATCAAACACATAAAACAGGCCTTTTCTAATTCAGCAAGAAATCCATGAGAACATTTTATGCACATAAGATTTTGTAAATGGAGACAAACCTGTATTTAGACACAGACAGCATCCCTTCAGTACAATAATACAAATACCGTGACACTGATTTTATAATAATCTACCAGACTTTAGTCTTTCATTCACTGCTGACAACTGTACTGTAAGAAATGTCACAAGCATAAATAATAAAAGTCACTACCAGGAGACAAAAGCAGTCGGAGATTGCAATTCTCTCAGCGATCCGTTCCTGCTGCCTGGGAAACCACGTTAGGTTTTTCAACTCCAGATATAGCTGTTCCTAGATGATACAGTTCCAAAAGCTGTCACATCTGCCAGTGAGCATGAGAAAAAACCCACAGCCAGCAGATCCAGAGCAGGGGGAGGGACTGACCGGGAAGGAGGGGCGAGAAGAGAGAAGGGTCAGGCTCAGATGAGAGGAAGGGGTGGGAAGATTAAGGATGGAAGAGAGAAAAGGGAATGAGAGTTGGGAAGGGAAAAGAGGAACGGCTGGGAGGCAGGCAACGCGAGGAGCAGGGTGAGGGAAAGAACCGACCCTGCTGAAAAGAACGATGTAGACGAGGGTTGCCGGGGATCGCTCACCACGGCGCCCGAGCCCTGCCACAAAGCAGCAGCAGGCGCTGCCACGGCTCGCGGCCCCGCGCTCCACCATCGCGCTGCGCTTACGTGTGTTCCTGCCCTCGCTCGCTCGCGCGGACACTTGACGATAGCGAGCCAGCGGGAGCTCCTCCGGCCTCGCTCGTACGGTTTCCAGTTAAAAATAAGCTCTCCTTCCCTCCCCCTCCTCACTGCAGCAGCCGAGCTCGCTCCTCGGGGGTTCCGGTGCTGGCACCGCAGAGCTGGCCGTGGCTCGCTCCCGGGGCTGGAGCAAGAATTCCCATCATTTCCAAGCACTCCCATCATCGCCGAGCCCTCCCTCGGCTGCTAACGCCAAGCTGCTCCGGCCAGCTGCAAGAGCAGGCGGAGGAGAACCCTCCCTGCAGGACCTGCGGAACTGCAAT
This sequence comes from Todiramphus chloris collaris, assembly GCA_025345505.1. NCBI lineage: Eukaryota > Metazoa > Chordata > Aves > Coraciiformes > Alcedinidae > Todiramphus > Todiramphus chloris. The sequence continues at coordinate 595,628 of JANVCC010000266.1, read as the reverse complement.
AGGCAGACTGAGTTTGGAGTAGGAAGATGAAGAAGATCCCAGAGAACCCGCGGGTGGAAAGGGAAATCCCATTTCCATCCTGCGCTATACCGGTCGCCGGCACACGGCACACGGCAGGGGCATGGCAGGTGAAACAGGCCTTGGCTACTGCCTGTTGTGTGCCTGCGTGCGCGTGTTGGTGCAGACGGACGTGTCACTAAGCACACGGGGGACTCCACGGGTTCCATGCCTTCCAAACCCCTGATGTTTACTCTCCCGAGGTCCCTGACGTGGCTGTTCCTTATACGAAGTGGTAAGTGTTCAGAGCAGCTGGCAGGCAAAGGAAAATGACAGGTCCCTTCCCTGAGGAGCTTACAAACCTAAATGTGACTTCACAGCAAGAAATGACAACAGAGGGGGAGCGAAGGGGGGAAAGAAAAGCAAAATGGCCTGAAATGTTCACTGGGATCTAAGAGCAGAGAGCCTTGCCACGATGCCACTTCCCATGTTTGTCTGCAATTTTGGTTTTAGGCAGACTGGTTTAGGTACCTTTTTCTCCCCCAGAGGAAGAGGGGATATCTCCCCTGTCTGCTACCACATCCCCTATTTCCATGCCTGTCCTTCCCTCCCTCACCAGCCCCCGGTAGCCAAGCTGTGTCGGAGAGAACCAGCAGCACTGCAAAGCAAGGGAATGCTCTCAATCCTGCCCGGACGCTCCTGCGAGTGCACAGATTAACACCGCGTTCGACATGAGCTCGGGGGGAGACATATTCCTTATATCAGTGGGTTTATTTTGGGCAAGCGAGAAAAAGAACACAACCGCTTGGCGGTTCTTGCCGTGCCTGCGCTGCACAGGGTCTGAAAGCTCTGGTGCTGCCTCTTTCTCCCCTGCTCCATTTCCTTGCTCATAAATTAGGACTAAAACCTGAAACACAGTAAACGCCTCTCTGCTGAGCTTGTTTTGGATGCTGCTCAGCAGCGTGTTTTTAGGTGTGTTTCAGCTACGCCAGACCTAATTCGTTCTGGGACGTTCGCAAAGAAAAGACCTCTTGGACTTTGTGAGACCAGTGCAGGCACGTCCCGGATGCTAATGGGCCTTTCCCCCGACAAATAATAAAGTTTTCCCTTATTTACAGTCCCCTATAAATCCCGGCTGAAGTCACTGTCCCATTGTGCCAGCCTCTGAAGTCAGGTCCCACCCTCCAGAGGTTTCAATCTGAACAGACGAAAGGTAAAGAAAAGGAATTATTATCCTCATTTGCAGACGAGACAGGAAAAAAAATTACTAGCTGGGCTTCTTCCTAGCTATGTCTAAATTAGCACACCTAAAAGAGCTTCCAGGTATGTCTCACGGCTGCTTTTTAACTTTATACCAAGGCCAGGTCCAGGCCCAACACACCCCGGCTTCCACGGAGAGAAAAACCTGGGTGCACAGCACTGGTGGGAGCCAAGACATTGCTCCGACCACACTTTTGATCTTGACACCAGCTCGTAGGTCTAGACACCGTGACAGAAACCAGCTGCACAAGCAGAGCTCACACCCAAACCTCAACCTCAGCCCAGTGGCTTCACCATCAGATGAGCCCTTTCCTCTCCGTGTCGGGTCGGTGCGAGCCAATGCCGCCGCGGCACCAGGAGAAGCCTGCGCTCCGTGGCATCCCCTGCACCCAAAGCCAGGAAGGTGAGTGCCGCAGGTCACGAGGCTGGGGCACAAGCCACCGCCATGGCCATCACCCTTTGTCCCACCCTCCAAACACCCGACGTGGCTGCGTCTCATTCTGGATGGACAAAGCCATGCAGCGTCTCCGGGACACCTGCCTGACGCGCACGCACATCTCCGTTCCACGGTGAAGGGTAACTGCGTTGCTTTGGGGGGGGGTCTACAGCTGGCATTTTGTCATGAAGGATGCATCAGGGTTGAAACCAAGTGGCTGTGCTTGGCTGCCAAGCCAGAACACCAAAAAGCTTCAAGACAGGGCTTGAAGGCTACGGGGCTTCACTCTCCGCTGCCCTGTGCGACAGATCCACTCAAAACGAGCGTGAAAGTATTACCGAGATTAGAATAAGGACATTTAAGGTCCTGTCTCCAAAAATTCGCATGAACAGCAACATCTTACATACCAGACAGGAGGTTACGTTGGGACAAGCGCAAGGGGCCACATCTGGCGTGCAGGGTCATGTGACAGGCGGAGGAGCCAAGACGCTCGGCCACATCTGGGGACCACGCGTCTGCGGCGCAGCCCTTCCAAAGCCGGGGTGCCACGGGGTACCACAGGGTACCAGGTCCCCGCGCACCTCCCCCTGCTCCCCCGCGCCATGGAGCCCAGATCTGGGTGCCAAGGGGGAAGCTGCAGCTCTGCTCTGCGAAGGTGCACGGTGAGGACCTTCCCGTGGGGAAGCACCGGGCAGGAGCCAAGCGGGAGTCACCAGCGTGGCCGACCGCTCACAAGGGGACCTGTCCCAGAGCAGGCACTGCCACTCACACATGTCCAGGATGGCAATCCTCCTGCCAGAGGCTTGGCAAAGGGCTGCCAGAGGCACCACAGGGGCTCCCCAGCCCAGCCCAGCGTGGAGATGCAAGAGTTAAAATTCCTTCCAGACAACACTAAACAATCTCAGTCCCTGTTTATGATCATCGCGTCCTCCCCAAGTGTGATACATGTGTGTGTGTGTATATATATATATCTGTGTTTAATTGCTGTCAACAGCCTGTGAGGCACTTTACTCGTGCTATTCCCACGGGATAACCGATGGGAAAGCTGCAGTGAGCCCCACAACACGGAGCAGACAGACTCGCCCATACCCCCAACCCGGCTGCCTCTCGGTGCCTTGCTGCTCATCCTGCCGACACCGACGGGGAAATTTAAATCGTATCAGACAAGCCCTCTCCTTGGGAGTATCAGTTCTGCTCCGTTTGGAAAGGAGGAACACGTGCCCTGAGGATGAACCTTCACGGAGCCCTCCATCCCTTCAAGCCTGAGGTGCACTCACAACACAAGTAAAGGTAAATAGCTGCTGTTGTCCACAGCGACACTCTGCGCGTTGATTAATTACAGAATAATCTGATTACCAACGCTACAAGGTGAAATGGCTCAGCCCGAGGGTAAATGTAATTTCCTGAGCTTTTTTTTGAGGGAAACAGCTTTGAATTTTGGGTCTGTTGCCACCCTACCTCCACATTGCTCTCTTGTGCCAGAGAAACAACACCACCATCACTGATGCCCAAATCTCAGCACATTAGTCCTCAAGCCACAACTTTGGAAACCATGCTGAGAAATCCCTTAAGGAGAAGACCCGCATCAGCCACATCCTCTTTCTGTACTGGGTCTATACGATTGGAACGCAGAAGCCAGTGAGGCTGGTGCAGGAGCAGGGTCAGTACAACAGACAAGAAAAGTGGTCCCCTGGTCCAGAACCTCCCTTGGCAAGATGGGAAAAGTTCGCCGTGCGCTCTCAAGCCCTCGGTGCCGGGCAGCACAGTTCCACCTGCAGAGCTGATGGCCGGCACGTGTCCAGAACCCGTCTGGACACGATGAAACTTCAGCTCAGCACCTCTGCTGGGACCCTCAAGGAGACATTCTGTGCAATGTAGAACTCAGAACCTGGCTGAGTTTGCCCTTGCAGCTGGTGTAGGGTAGCCCAAGCTGGCTTCAGCAGTTTGCACTAAATATTTATCTCTTTCCTCTGCTTGCGAGTTTCTCTCGGCACATTACAGAAGCAGGTTAAAAAGTGCTTTTTCTCCCGAGAGGAGGCAGGACAGCCCAACTTTTATAGCACTTCTCTTTGGAAATGAAAACCATTTTGTGACCAAGGTAGAGTTGTATTTCTCACTTTTGCAAGCCTTGGCAGCAGGACCCAGGGTATTCTTTCCAGGTACACACATGTTCACACCCAGCCAGCCAGAAACACCCCTTGCCCAGGGAAGAGACTCCATCTGCAAGCACAGTCACTAACCCAGCAAACTATCTGCTGATGGATTTTCCCTCTTTGATCAGCTTTGCTACTTGATACACAAACCCTTGCTCACGTGCAGCACGCAGGGTGTAAGTGCCAAGACAGTGCAGAGTGTCAAACTGGATATACAGCTTCATCACACTGCCAGGAGTGAGACCTTCCAGCAGGACAGGGCTCGAGAGAGAGCCGAGCAGCAGCATCCCCGTCCCCAGCAGCTCTCGAGGGGCTGACTCGGGGTTTGCCCAAGCACAGAGCTCAGAAAAGCAGAGGAGGACTCAGCAAACACCTCTTACTCTACAGACACCCCCCAGCCTCACCCGAGAGCCTGCACTCACCAGCCACAAACTTCTCTTCTGGCTTTTTTTCAGTACTCTGTCCCCAAACACATTAAAGCTTTAAGGTCCTGGCAAAGAAGAAAGCAAACGTTAATGGACAGGACTGTTCTCTGCAGCTGTAAATACCTGGCTGTCTACGCTGGTTGCCACCCAGCAAAAAATAATTAGGTAGAAATGCCCAATAGAATTGCAGTTGTAACCTCCAGAGGAGGAGATTAGGCAGCTTTCAGGCAGCAAAACAGACCCGCGCCCCGTACACACGCGAGTCCTGCAGCGAGTTTGGGTGGCTGTGCTGAAAGGATCTGGGCAAGCGCTCCAGCCGGGTCAGAGATACTGGAACCAGGGGGGTTTAACTGGTGAGACAATTCAACCTCCTCCTAAAGTGGGGTGAGGGTCCTTGCAGATACCAGAGCCTGGAGAGGAGCTCAGAAAGGCAGTGAGCATGCAGGTTCCTGACACGCTGTCTGCTCTGTCAAGCATCATCCAGCGTAATTTTTAACCCATTCTGCACTTCAATGTGTTAAGACCATCACCCTGCAAGATTCAGCAATGCATTGTCCTCTCCACATCCCCCATCCCAACGAGTGTCAATAGGCTCACTCAGTAGACCCCAGGCACCACAGACCCACACACCAGCCCACCTAAAAGACACCAGAAAGCAAACAATGTGAGATCTTACTGGCAGTCCTGCTGCAACAGTGCCGGTAGAGGACAATTCCAAGTGAGAGGAGAAAAGAAGGGTCTGGAGGGAAAATCTCCCCCTGTCATGCAGCAAAGCCGATTGGAGGACAGTGTTGCTGGGCTAGAGCAGTGAAGATGAAGTAAACTCCTTCCCAAAGGAATCCAGCTCCTGGTTTTTCTTCCCTTCCAGAACCAACCCTTGAGGAAAAAAAATTGTGTGACCCCCCCTCACCCCCCAACCTCCCAAGCCAACCCAGACCCATTCCGCTCTCGCTTTGCCCTGGGCTGGCTCTGCCAAGACAGGGGGCAGGGAGGTAGCCCCGGAGGGAAGGGGTTAAGCCTCAGCCACCAGGGAACCAAGACGGTAGTTCAGACTGACAAACCTAGTCCTCCGTAAACCCAGGGAACAAATTGCAGGAGAGAGCGGCCATCGGGACGGTGTGGCTACTGCTCAGGTCAGCGGGGATCCCCGGGGCTGGCGATGGAGCTTACCCCATGCTCCTCATCGCCCCGCGCTCCTCATCGCCCCGCGCTCCTCATCGCCCCACGCTCCTCATCACCCCGAGATCCTCATCACCCTGAGATCCTCATCACCCCGAGATCCTCATCGGCCCAAGATCCTCATCACCCCGAGATCCTCATCGCCCCACGCTCCTCATGGCCCCGGTGCCAGCAGGGAGCTGGGAACACTCTGCCACCCCACTCCGCTGACACACCGACAGGCTCGAGAGAGAAAGACGGCGAGAGAAAGCGGGAGAAGAAAAAGGGGTGGAGGCAACTCTGACATGTTTGTACAGTGCCTGGTTCACCTAAGCTGCCGAGTTTGATTTCAGGGTGTGGTAGGAGATGGGACGCAGAAGCGCTCGACGTGGAGGAGCCTCAGGTTCCTGTTCCACGGAAACCGACGGACGCCGACAGCAGAGCCTCTCGGGACCATCTTGCCGTCTCCTCACAGTCCTCTCCTTTCCTGGTCCCTGGAGAGGATGAGAGAAAGAGCTCAGGGTCTCACCCGGGCACCAAGGATCGCTGGGTCTCAAGCAGGAACCCTGGGGAGATATCTCCAGTTCCACACACAGCCCCCCTTCTACCTCCCCCTGCCCCACTTCACTGCTGACTTATTAAATCTCCGACTTGCTCGTTAGCTCTTCTCTCTCTGCTCCACAGCCTGGGGGCCTAGAGCTGCTGCAGTTCCTAACGAATCCCGACATCTCCGCCTGCCTTGCCTGGCTGAAGATTTCAGGACCTGCCACCAATTCCTTGCCGTTCCCGGCAGGAAAGCTTTGATTGTTTGCTATATGGCTGGCTAGAGAAGAACTCGCCAATTTATTTACATTGCAGATGAGCAGCACATGACCTGGCGCTTTTACTCCTGCCCCATCGCTCCGTGAGTCAGTGCTGCCAGCTCTGAAGTCGAGGATCACCCTGTAATCCTGTTGTGCTGCCTGTGCTGTGCCGCCGGCTTTCCTGACCCGGGAAGCTGAGACTGCCCCAAGTGTCCTCTGTTCAGAGGGACACCAGCTCCACCAGCTCCACCAGCAGCGGTGGCAGACGGGCAGGGGTGGAATTGGGCATCCTTAGAGGACACTTCGGGGGTTACAGCCCCGGAGAGGTCAGAGTTTGTGTCAGCAAACCCATCAGCTGCTCTTTCTCCCTTGCAAATAAAGAGGATTCCTGGCCTCTCCAAACCACTAACAATGCTGGCTTAAACCTAAGATATTTTTAGGTTCAAAGAGCAGAGATAAAAGCCTTCAAAAGCCACCCCTATGATTTTCAAATTTTTTTTTTTTCATGTCTGCTTTGTTGAACCACCCTTAAAATAAATAAATGAACGACGTGCTACAATCCTGAGAGTGCCATCATTTCTGCTGGGAGTGGTGGGCCAGCCCAGTGACCTTTTAAGCCATGTTTCCTTGTTCCCATTTTCCTTCCCACCTATCCATCCCTCCTAACTAGGCTGCAGTATCTTAGCCCTGCAACCAGAGTCACAGATCCAGTCGGAACACACAAGATCTACAGCGACGTTACGGAGAAGGAACAGACCTGGGTGTCACCTAGAGAACGTGAAGGAATCCCTGGCATGGTAGCCCATGGTCTGAGGTTCAAGCTCCTCATTTCCAGACCTGTTTGCTGGGTTGTGGAAGGCTGCTTCCTGAAAGCACAGTCACCACTTCTACATTACTCTGCAGGTCCTCGCCTGCCAGAGCCTGCCAAGGAGCTGGAGGTTTCCTGCCTGTTACCTCACAGCAGCATCCCTGGGGTATAGGAAACAAAGTTAGCCAGGTTCCTTTCTGTCTGGGGATTAACCTGTCTCCTCCCATAGGGCAGGCCCCATACACAGATGCAATCAAAACAGCGAAAGTTTGTGCTAATAGCAGCAAATGGCAAGCTACGGTCAAGAGAGGGGGGCAGCATTCTTCCCCCAGCACCCTGGCCCGTCAGCACGGTGGAGGAGCCGAGATGAGGAAGCAGAGTGCGACCCTGCGAGCGCAGACCGTCCCCGTGGCCCCTGGCACCCGTGCCCTGCTGACGTGCCAGTCGGCCAGGAGGCACCCGCACGGCGAGCGCTTTGGGAGCGCCACGAAGAGATGGCATTTATATTCTACAAGGAGTCACCCCGGCTCGGAACTGGCTTCGCATTTGCATGAGTGTTCCATCACATGGGCTCACAGGCTAAGGCAGTCTTCTAGAGCAAGGCACGAGCTCTTTATAAATGGAAGAGCCTGATTTTACTTGTCGGGACACCGAGCGTAGATGAAACCGAGGCAGCTTTGGGTTGGTGTGAACCTCTGCTGCCTACAAGCTTACTGAAAAACTAGGACACCTCCCAGTCTCTATTCACAAGTTTGGTCCTAGCAGTCCTACACACTTAGAAGAAAAACTTCCCAGTAACAGCGATGCGTCTCTGATTTACCCCTTCAGCAAGGGTCCCTTTGCTAAACATTTCACTGCTCCTTCCCTGCCCACCGCTCCCTTCTTACCTGGAGAATTGCACAAGCTCACATAACTAATGCTACTCGCACGCTGCCGGAGACGCTCACGCTCACGCTCACGCCCCGCTCCTCCCGGGGCCGCGGTGCTGGGGGTTGCTCATCCAGCTCCTGCGGCAGCCGGGGCTGGCGAGCAGAAGCCCACAGGGTACGTGGGGGCCGCCGGCCTCACCCACCCAGCAAAGGCCACCCCACACCTCGGGTCCCCTCCCCAGACCCAAAGCGCAGCCCAGTTCAGCTCCAAACTGCTGGTCTCGCCTCTCCGCTCACCCTGCCCGGCCCCGGGCATCAGGAGGGCACCGGGACATCGCGTCCCGTGCTCCTGCTGCAAGGGGTGCCATTTAAGCCCGGTTTGTCTCTCCTGTGGTTTACTGTGCCAACAGGCAAGACTGGACACTCTTAATCCTAAAAAAAATGAATAATTTAGAGACAGCAAGGCCAGCTCTACCATATACAGTGTCTGTCTTCTCTCTCAGCCGGGAGGAACGTACCTGGCCACCGTGGGGAACTGAGCAAGCTGTTCAGAAAAACGTATCCTCCTTCAGCAGAGCTTCCAGGAGGAGCCGAACGCGAAGGCACAGTAAATCTGATGCACTCGGGAAACCCCAGTAAGAACTACGGCAATTCCACCCACGGAGCTACGTTGTGGTTCAGAGCTAGACCTTCTAGCAGGGCTGCTCTGAGCTCTGGGACTTTGCTAGGAGGCACAAATGCGCTTCCAGGTCCCTCTTCTCCGTCCAGGGAAGTGAAGAAATACGGCAGCAATTGGGACAAAGGGGTCACTGGGAGAAAGGGTGTGTTGCAAGCTCCCAGGGCAGCACGGGCTGGGGGAGGAAGCAGGAGATAGGAATCAAGTCTGCAAGTCTCATAAGCAACACGTGACTTGAGCCAGGACTGGAGGTAAGGAGGGAGCAGCCCAGAGGCAGTTTCCCTTTAAATAAGTCCTGGCAGTTTGTCCACCTTTCCCCGAGGCTGCTGCATTCCCTGGTGGGCAGGAAAGTGCAGGAGAGCAGGAGTTTTGCTGCTGGCTCCTGCCTGGGGGTTCATCCTCCTGCTCACTGACATTACCCGGGTAGTGTCCTGGAGACCCGAGGATGCTTCTTGCTGTCTCCAGGGCTCACGGTCTAATTCAGTCTCTGCTTCTTAGGGCCTAATTCAGAACAAAACCCAAACGCACCAGAGCTGAAGAACTGGGAATGGGTTTAGCCAGTTCCCCACCTCTGCAGATCCAGAGCCGGGCACATCCCCACGCGCAAACCCGGCCGGGCAGCGTGGAGCTCGGGGTCCCTCTTCACCACCCACGCCCCGCCAAGCACAGCACCCGCTGGGTCACACGGGAGGAAAAAAGGATTAGTGCTTCTTCAGGCTCCCCTCTGCCAGGCAACTCCAGCGGTGGAGCGGAGTTCAGCCAGCGAGGAGGGACCGCGGGGTCCTGCAAATTGAGAACACTCAGCAGGAGCTCTGGGAGCTGAGAACACCGGCAAGGAAGCGGATTAAGCTTCAAGAGAGCAAGGAACCAACAGACTCTCTTGAAAAAATGTTAACTCCCGCTCTGATGAGGAGCTGAAACTAAAGCTCGAGGGGATCACCTGAACGCAGCACAGGCTATTTTGCTCCTGGGTGAATTCTGGTGGCTCGGCAGGCTTTCCTTGCAGGTGACAACAGCACAGCCTGGATCGCAGCCACCTCACGCTCTCCCCGAGCCTTCACTCGAAAACATTCCCAGGCATCTCAGGTTCTGGCGGAAGGGACGTCGCGCTCCGACGGACAAGTCCGTGCCACCCTCTAGAGAAGGCGTAGCTGCCGCTGCCCGCAGGGCTCAGGGTGGGGGGTCCCACAAGAGTCCCACTCAGCAGCAGGTCAGTGCCACCCACCTTCTCCGCGGGCTCGCCAGCTCGCCCTGGGGAAGTCCTTCGGCACCCGGGTAAGACGACGCTGCCAACGCTCCACTCCCACGGAGCAGGGGCGGCTTGACACGTCGATCTTCTCGAGCCCGCTGCGGTCCTGCAGGATGCTATGGAAATGCAGCTTGAAATCCCTGGCTGACACAGGAGGACCGCAGCCCACAGCTTCTGTTGGCAAGAAGTAGGTCAGCCAGCTATCGCTGAAGTATTAACCGGAATTCAGAGAATTCCTGGTGGCTAAAATAACGGCAGCAAAAGTCTAACGCCGCTTGCTGTCATTAGTCACTCTCTACCTCTAGGTACGTTCAAACCCAGCTCTCAAGAGCCCAGGATAATTTGAGGGCTGGAGCTCACGGCTGTGAAAACCCAGAGCCGCGTGGCTCCGCGCCGGCAGGAGGCTCCCACCGCCCGGGACTGGGGCACCCGGCAGCACGGGCACAAGGGCAGCAGTTTCTCTTTCAGTGGCAGTTTGTCCACCTTGCCCCAGGGCTGCTGCATTCTCAGGTGGGCAGAAAGGAGCAGGAGCTGCTGCTGCCAGGCTGCCTTAAGTCGGGGCAAGGCTGGTGGCACAGAGAGCAGCTTTTGAATGGAAGCCGGGGAAGAGAAGAGGGGGAATGTTGACCATTGCAACTGGGGATGAGTATCCAAAATTGCTCTCCACACACTCCAGGGGATGGGGATCCAAAATTTACCTGAACCACCCCCAGCTGCTGAGGCTGGGCCAAGCGGTCGCTGCCCCTCTGCTGGACACTCACTCGCTCTTTTGTACCACAGCGTTTTCCCCTGGTTGTGCTGGGACAAGAAGTTAAGGAGCGGCGTAAGGCAGAGCCATTCAAGCTTAAAAATAAGGTGCTTTGTCTCCTGTTCTGCAGATCTAGAGATTCTGAAGATGCCATCATAAAAATAAGTGAAACAATTCTGTTAACCTTCTACTCATCATCATTCATCCAACTACTAATTCAAAACCCATTTCTTGTTCATGTGCTCCCTGGAGTGCCAGATAAATTCTATAAATAAAGGAATTCAGAAAAATGTCTTCAAATAAAAAAAAAACCAGTATCAACTTAGTTCATTTCCACATGTGACCTTTAAAAACAAATGCTTGTCAAGGCTCAAACCGAGCTTTTCCTTGTTTTGTTCTCCAGAACTTTGATGAGCACTGCAAGCCCAGCCAACGGTTCTGCCCAAGTGCTTAAGCAGAGATTCCCTACTCCCCAGCTCGGGGAGTCTTCTGGAAAATTCTTCCATTTCCTTCTTCCAACAGCTCGCAAACTCAGTCCAGCAACAGCCACAACCCATTACGAAGGTGATCACAGACTAGAAGTAGACAAATAATTTAGGTGACACTGCGTTCCAGAAGTTGTTTTAAAAGAATGCCTTTAAATGACACAGAAATAAATGGCAACGTTCTTTAAATAAGTTATCGGCTCAGCTTTACGTCACTCCGGCTGCTCTTCTGCAGAAACTCAGGGAGAACATATTTAGAACTTGGAAGAGAACACAAAAAGCCCAAGGAGCTCTGCAAATGCCTGGTTTGGGAATAAGTAGCAGAATATAGTGTTTTCTTCTCCGTTAACACCAAAGGCTGCCTGTTTTCTAACCAGGTCTCAGGCACCGGGAAGTATCCTCAGCAGCACCTTGTCTCCTGACATCATCTCTGGTGAATGAGGTGGTTCAAGACCTAAACTGCTCGTGATGTTACTCCGTACACCAGGGTTTCCAACGGAACGAGTGCGGCATGCGTTCCTCATTTTATGGCCCAAATATTCCCGACCAGCATCTAGGCTTGCAGTCTGATTTTCCACACCTTTCCCGGCACGCTCAGGAGCTCCGATGGCTGCAGATGAAGGATGTGCGCGCGCTCGCCGGCCAGCTCGCTGTAGCACGAGCAGCTTGGAGATGACTCGCCCAGAGAGACTTCTTTCCAGAGTCAGCTGGAACATCTCTTCTTCGGATCCAATCCAAAGTCCCTTGAAACCAGTTTTGTTGGTTTGTTTTGGGGTTTTTTGTTTTTTTTTTTTTCCACTGACTTCCACAAGTGCTAGAAAGATTTATTCTAAGCTGGATGCTACAGGAAAGAAGTTAATTTCTAACATTATTTTATGCATTTATGTACTTTGTTGGACCAGGCCCAAAGTGCTCATTATAAAGTGTAACACCCTGCTTAATTCTTCCAGAAGCCAATCATAAGGCTACTATGAATTTTAATGAGCACTGAATCAAGACCCAGATGGTTTTTAAAGCCAAATTATCCTGATCTTGGTTATTTTAAGCTCTGTGTAGTGCCTTCTGGCCACTACACATATTAACCCCTCCGTTCCTGGTCCCGATGAAGGGAAGGCTTTCGTACTTTTGTTCTCCCCCATCTAAACACGGCTCTTCGGCTCGAGAAGTCACAGCTCCGAGAGGAGACGGGGCGGCTGACACGGGGCAGGAAAAACCATGCCCCCAGCCCAGCAGGGAGGACAGGACACCCGCAGTAACACAACCAAGGCCCTGCAGCCTCCTTAGTGCTGTCTTCTGGACACGAACACGAGCGAATTTAGAAGAGGTTATTAAGTGAGATGGATGAAAATGTTCATCTCGTTGAAAACGGGGACGGTAAGAAAAACAAGCTGGGCTGATCTCCGAGGCATTGTGCATGGCAGAGAGGAGAGCCAGGAAACCAGAAGGCCATCAGTAAGATAACACTGACACTACAGACAGCCCAATTTAACCAGATTCTCAGGGGAAAACCAATTTAGCTCAGAGCAATCAAGTTGATATTATCAGTTGATGGAGACACTTGTCTCCGCTGAAACTGCTGAGTGCGGCTGCTTTCTGGTTTGAAGCGGTGCCTTTCATTTTAAGGACTGAAACATCTTTCCTGTACGATGGGGTCTGAAGCATCTCCACATCTTCCCGGCGGGACACCTGCCCCTGGATGCCCCTGTGCCTCAGAGTGGAGTTTGGCTACGCTCGGATTCTTCCGAGCAGGCTACGAATGACCTTCCGCATCTACCACAAGCCACCACGACCTGGCTCTTTCCTCTGACTAAACTCAGGGGTTTTTTTGGGGAGACACACACTGTGCTTGTTTCCTGCAAAGCATTTCTGCTGCTTCACGGAGCCTTCTCCCTTCCCCTTGGCAGCCTGCAGGAGACAAAACACCTCAGGACACTGTTTCCAAAGCGCTCTTTGGTCGAAGCAGCGCTGGTCCTTGGTAGGCTGTAGGCAAGTCCAGGGGGACATGAACCGTCAGAGACCTTCTTTGGTTTTTTAAGCAATGTTGTAATGAACTAGGGCAATGCCAGGCTTCGTAACCAGGAGAGCTTCCAGACAGACAGAATGCCAGCCAGCTGGGGAGGGTTGGCTTTTTGGGGAGCGGTGAGGAGGGAGCTGGGACATGGGGGTGGTTGTGTACTTGGTTTCTTTTTCCAGAGTGGGGAGAGGGGGAAGAAAAAGAGGACAAGAAGAAAAGGTTCTACTCTCTACTCTTCTGGTCCCCAAGTATCCAGGATCTTCTCTCATTTTCCTTGGGCCCCAGCAGTTCTCATCCCCTCCGTTCACTCTCAGACCCCCTTTACACTCTCTTGGGTGGTTTTTTTTTTTCTTTTTGTATCCTTAATTTTTTTTTTCTTTTTAGTTTTTTTTTATTATTATTTTTATGTAAGCCTCGTCTGGTAAACAGATGGACATGACAGAAACGAAAAGGGCAAAACAGAAAGAGTAACGAGAACTGAAGCACAGCGCCGTGCAAGCCAGCTCTGGAGCAGCACTGACATGATGGCACAGTCTATTACTCGCTGAGAGTGGCTAATGAGTTTACGCTATTTAACCCCCCCACTCGAGCGGGCATCACAGCTTGAGCAACGCAGGCAGAGCTCTGAAACGATTCCACCACTTGAAATGAGAGGTGGGAGGGAAATAAGGAAGCAAAAGGCGGTTTAATGTCCTTTCTCCCCTCCAGATGCGTGGCACATGGCTCAGCTGCCCTAAGTCTGGGCCTGACACACTTATTTTTGCATTGGCTGAGCTGGCTCAGCGTGCCATCGTTGGCTGCAGCACAGAAGGAGCTGAACCTCCCTCCCTGCTCTGTGCTGGGACTGCCAAGCAAAGCAGCAGCAGGTTCAGTAGCTCAGACAGCTCTGCCTTCCGGAGCGGCCCGAGAGCCCCGAGGAGCGTGTGCCTTAACCGGTTTCGGTCCCTTTTGACTTGAACCACACTTGAACTTCTTAGCAGTGAAAAATCATTCTGTCCTGCTACTATTCCTTTGAGCAATTGCACACAGGCCCCTTTTATTATTACATTAGTGTAATTTTGTCTCCGACATTCCCTCGAGAGGAATTACTCATGTCCTGCTATTATTTATTTTACTACTAAGAGCCTGGTTTTTAGCAGTAGTTTTAATTAAATACCGATCCTCCTCCTCAATTAAGATCACCTTTATCTAGCTTGCATTCTCCAGCAGTGCCATTTGCTTCCTCCCCTTTATCCCTCCCTCCACAGTTCTCTCGGGAACCTTCAAAAAGCCCCTTCTCCCACTAAATCCTCTACCACCAGAAAGACAGACAGGGTTTTACTAACGTAAAGAACCATGGCCTGGAAGAGAATATGGCACCGCTTACACAGAATTCCAATTTGAACCGGTGTCAAGTGGCTGCCCAAAGCAGCAGCATCTCCCACGCCGCCCAAAGCTGCATCAGCCTGCAGCGCGCTGCTGCCGCTGTCCCTCCTGGGTGTCCCTGCTCCTCTGTAGCTTTGCTTTCATGCCCATCACTCCCCTACCCTCTGATGTCGCGTCCCTCCTCTTAAATATACTACTGAAAGGTGCCGAGGCAGGTTTCCTTGGGAGTTTGAAGTTCAGCACGTCCACTCACCAGGTAAATACCTCTTCAAAGTCTTTGCTGTCCCTGGATAATGAATCAGATCACAATGGATTGTAGACTTCAGTACAGAGGATTCTTGGAAGCTGCCCTAGATTAATGTTTTAAGAGCTAGTCATTCATGCTCCACAAGTGTCAGAGGCAGAACTGATGACTCCTGCCCGTGAAGCTGGCAGGAATATCCTCACCTCAACTATTTCTACAAAGTGGAATCAAAGTGCAGCAGCAGCATCCCAGCGCGGTACCCGCTCAGCGCCCGGCAGAGCCAGCTGCGCAGACAGCGCAAATTACGCAACGGCCGCTGGCACCAAACCCCCTCCTGGCCCTCGCCAGCGTTGGCCACGAGCTCCCTGCCCCGGCAGCCTCACCGGGCTGCTCTGGCACCTTCAGAGAGCACAACCCCCGGGCGGGCACTGCTCCGTCCCTCGCCTTGCAGGGGCCAGAGGAGGCAACAAGTCAGAGACCGCTTCCGTTTCACTTCTCACCGACTCCACGAGGCTTTTCTCTCTTTCTCGGTGCAAGAATTTACTAGCTACACTCACTTCCCTAAGCGTCAGATGCTGTTTGCTTTTATGAGCACATTTTATTCCTTTTCCAAGAGCAAAATGGAACTGCAGACAAGTATTAGCTCAATTGGTCTGCGAAGAGAAGGCGCAGACTCGCCCCCGCGCTCTTCCCTGCGCTGCCAGGCTCAGCGAGCGCGTTCCTTAATGGCCCCAGCACCTCTAGAACTCGTGCTCTGCTCTGCTTCCATCATTTATACACCACAACCTCAGCATACAATGCTGAGTCTGGAGGGTTCCCAGCTAGGAGGAGTTTGAGTTTCTGGTTTACACTGGGGAGGGAATACTGGTGGTAAACGATTTCCTAGGTGTTACCCGTTTTCTCCAGAGCCATAGGTACTTTTTCCTTTCATTAAATGCATTTTTTCAAACAGGTTGCCTGCAGCTGGGACAAGGAGCTCTCCACTGCTTGCTGGCCTCCCCATAAATAGTTTTCCAAAGTGATAAACTGGTTGTTCGGGTGTAACTCAAATAGATGCTTTAAAAGAATATCCCATCTCCTTGCTCTTCTTTCAATAGCATTTTTCCAAACCAAGCCTGGTAAAAACCTTTGCATTCAAGTTCCCAAGGCAGGAACTGTCCTCATTTTGCCTCCTAGAGAACAAGAAATACTCTATTAAAAAGCACTAAATGAAATGAATAAGCCATAAGCTCATGTCTGTTTACTAAATTTTACTTTCATTCACCTACTGCTCCTGCAATGCCCATCATTCCATTATTTCAGTACACAGTTCAGAAGCACAGTCGGTGGCATTTATTCACTCCTGGAGTACAGGCAGGCAAAGGGCAGGGTTAAAAGCATTTCCATCACCCCTTTTCCATGGCTTTAGACCTCAGAGAATTAGTTCTGACTAGCCAATTGAAATTTCCATCCTAAAATGGGAGTGCCAGAGACATCAGAGATTTATCTCAGTTCTGCAGCTTAGGAAGGTAAAAACATTTTAGAGAAGTCACCTGAATTTCAGTGCTCAGAGTGCTGGACCCCGTTGCCCCATCCACCTCCCACAGCCGCAGCCTTACCTCAGAAAAAAAAAGATCTCGGAGAAATACTTGTGGAGTGAATTCAGTCCTTTCTTCCTTCTGACTGCAGGTTGCTGCTTGCCTTAAACACGGGAAACATCCCTCGCTTCAGGCAAAAATTCTCAGCGATTTCATCGCAAAGCTTCTCCGGAAAGATCCCGGTTCGGTCCCGTAGCCCGGCCAACAACTCCAGCTCCCGGCTGCTCGCTGCCAGCGCTGCCCCCGTGCCAGCTGCCCGGGCTGGATCCGTGCCACAAGCCCCCTCCTCCTGGCAGGCAGCGGAGGTGATAGAAGAATTCACTGAAGGAAAAACACCCGGGGGGTCGGAGGCCAGAGGAGCCCACGATGACAAACACCACTAAAACCCCGCAGCTGAAAGCGCCGAGATCTCTGTGTCGCTGCCGAGCGCTCTCGAGATCCTGGAACGCGGTGAATCAGTGCTTTCCGGGACCTTTTTTATCGTGGGCTGACACTGTGATCTCAGCAAAGAGGATGGCACTGGGCGTTGAGTGACATCCTGCACGGAAGGCGAGAGGAAGGTGCTACCCACGATCCCGGCGAGCACGGACCGTGCGTTCTTTCCCCCGCGGCCGAGCCTGGAGATCACGGGAGGGCTGCGATCGCTTCACGCCGGGGCGGGCGGGGAGTTCGCACCCTGAGAAGCTGAGATCAGAGAGACTCCTGTGCCCTGTAGGGGTAGAGCCCGTGAGCGGCAAAGAGCGCGCTACTCCGTCGCCCAGGCAAAGCAAGGTGCTCCTTACCCACCCGGGAAGCCTTGCCCCGTCCCTCTCTGGGTGCCAGGGCTCCGTGGGCGTTGTGCCGATCTTGCGTAACTCGCCTGCGCCCGTGTCATGCCATGCCAGGCGAAACACAGCATCCAGCCGAGGCTTCTGCAGGCTCAATTTCAGCGGCAGAGCTCGGGGCAGCCCGCGGCAGGAGGAAGGTGAACTCTGCTCAGGGCTGGAAGTCGGGACAGGTTTCTGGAGCCGATGGAAGCGGTGGCAGTTCACACCGACTGAACCTCCACAGACGTGACCGCTCTGTGCCCGCTGCCCGACAGCGTCCAACGGTGCAAGGCCAGCAAGAGAAAGGGCTTCTCCCCGCTGCGTGCGGCTGAGAACCGGGGCAAGCCCAGCAGGGCTGCCAGCGAGGCAATCAGGTGTTTCCCAGAGGTAGCCTGCTAAAGAAGCCAGTTACTTGCAGCTCCCTGGCGTGCCCGTCACTTCGGCGTTTCCCGGGCAATATTCAGAAATGAGAAGCCCTTTTATTTAAGTTTTCTTTCTTCTTTTTTTTTTTTTTTTTTCCTTTTAAGAGAAAGGTGTTGCATGCAAGAGACGAGTCATTTTTGTTGCTTTCAAAGTTGCCTTTTATTACCTCACCTGGATAACCACAAGCACATTTTTGTGAAGGTTAGGTAACAAGACAGCCTGCTGCTCGTTCTCTCTCATCGGGGCCTGGGGAGAAATGCAAGCTGCTGGGTGAAAAGCTAAAAAACAAACAGAAAAGAGGGGAGGGGGGAGAGAAGGGGAGTGAGAAAATAACTCAGGGGTGAGTCAGTCATGCTCCTCCTGCTTAGTCACCTGTAGTGCTTCTCTCCAGACACACCGGAGATAGAGAATAAGATGCCTGCCTGCCTGCCTTCCACCCACCTCCTCCTCCTCCTCCGGGTGAGGCCTTACAGGGAGAAGGGAAGGGGTTTTAGGAGACAGGCCCTGAAGGTGCCAGCTTTCCCGAGGAGCAGAGCTGCCCCTGGCCTTTCCCACCCCCTCCTGTCACCCTCCGCACCGTTTCTCGGTTAAATTCACCCCGAATCAACCTGTTCATCTGCTGGTTTCAGTTTCTGTGGTGGGGCCCTGCAGTTCTGACATCGTAGGGAGTTGCCATGGAGAAGAGGGTGATGTCATTGACACAAAAAGCACCCAATTTACAAATACGACAGGAACAGAGCTATTTATACAGCGCTGCCTTTCTCCCCCCACCTCTCTGCTGGGGTGGGTGGAGGCAAAGGCAGCAGTTCCATTCTTGATGTTGCTGTCAACAAGTCTCAGAAATGAATTTTCTTGATGGAAAATATCCTGAGCCCATGAAACTGCTGAATGCTGTCAGCCTTCAAACTTCATTCATTAGAGCTGGATTTAGCTTTCCAGCTCACAGCTATTTTTTTGAGGTCATGTAACACTAGTGCTTGTGTAGTAACTTCTATCCTGAAAAACCCATGTGGCATTACTGAAATGCAGCCACTTCTTGAAAGGACAGGCAAGAGCTGGCCACAAAAAGAGAGGGGACAGAGACCCCCTTCTGTGTAAAGGCTGCACACTGCCCACAGCCACTCTGAACGCCAACGGTGACTGCTGGTTTTGCCTGGGCTACGTGGGGTGCAGCCCTCACAGAATGAAATATTCAGTGCACAGAGAAATTGTGAAACAGAAGGGATTGAAAAGGGGAGATGATAAACTTAGACCTGAACAACCAAAAAAATCATCATTTTAGAATGTATTTGGAATAGATTGGGAGGAATAAAAGGCGGGTTAGGAAGAGGAAAAGGAAGCTATCCTAGGTGTCAGAGTATGATTTATGTGTGTGGCACCTGAACCAAACATGCAACCATCAATCACAGCAAAATCTGACAGCAGAGTGACATTCCTAAAAGCTGGATCGTTTCGCCAAGATACAGGTCAAGGTCCACGATTCAGCTTTGAGTTAAAGGAATAAAGAACACAGTTTGGATCTTATCAGCTGGCAGAACAACTCCAGCTTAGACAGCAGCGTCACTGGGAGCAAGGGGCTGGATGTTGTCACCAAACTGCTGCTGCCACCAAACCCAGACCTGTTTTGGTGAAGTGTTGCTGGTCACGTTGCACGCTCCAAGGGCCCGGCAGCGCTGCACCGATGGGGAGTGATGGAAATTACCCGTCCCAGTGCAGGGCAGGAAACCAGCAGCTAACCAATCAAAGTGTTCCCGTGGTTTGATGAACGGTTCCTCCTCCACAGCAGTGAAATATTTATAAATCTGTATATTTAGATATGAAAACATGAATAAAAGTATAATACAGGTTTTATAAACAAGAAACCCCAGGAGTGAGATGATCTGTCCAGTACCCCAGGCAAAGCCAGGAGCAACGGTGACAGTGGAAGGGAGGTCTTCAGTCTGGAAGCTTCTTTGGCTCAGAAGTTTAACACAGCTACAAATGCTTTGCCAAAACGTCCTCAGTTTCTGCAGCACAGCAGCCAATAGCTTGGCTTTTACTGTAATGAAACAGCAAGAAGGTTCAGGAGAAGGCTGGTTTTCTTACCTCTCCTTTACAATCAGCCCAGGAACTCAAAACCATTTCCGAATTTGGCCTCTCCCAGTTTCAGAGGACCAGTGTGAATTTCCTCAGGGAGAAAGGGAGACTCCAGCTCCTTTCCCTGAGCCTCATCCAGTGCAACAGTCTGTTCCTCATCCCACGGCTGCTGTTCTGCCTTCCCCCCTCCACCTGTGCTGCAATGCATCCATTTCGGGTTTGGATATTGGTAGATGAGGAAAGATCACCGTGGAAGCCACAGGAAGGTTGAAGAAAGTGGAGAATATGCCATATAGACAGACCACAGAAACTTAATTGTGAAAGTTATGAAGCCAGCTGTGGACAGCCTGAAAGTATATAGATACATTGCTCCTTTTGATAAAGATCTCCCCCGTTTAGCTGATAGGAAGCAAAAATCCAGGAATGAATGCTCATAAACGAGCAGGGAGAGATGGCTCCAACGGTCAGTTGTGTGGGAATGATCTGTTGGAAGAACTGAGAACAGGATCACGGGGAGTTTTCCATTGCTGTCTAGCTCACCCAGTGCAAAATACGCTTTCCCAGGAGACGAGGAGGAATAACAACTTTTTTAATTGCATCAAAAGGGACCATTCCTGTTACATATTCCCCATACGTTAAGCAAATGAGAGACTATCTTTACAGCTGCCCACACCGGTTGCCAGCAGTGTTCTCTGGTTCAGGCTAGGCAAGCCTGCTTTCAGCTGACACTCACATTTTACATCTTGATATAAAAACTGCTGCTTTCACTTGCACAGCATCTTCGCAGCAGTTCCGGAGACACGGGAAGATGCCACGCTGCACTCGAGCTCTGCAAGGAAAAGGCTCCTGTGGCTCCCAGCCAACCACAGCAGGAGGTGCCAGGGGGTAATCCCAGGCGGAGGGGTCTTCTCCTGCAGGCTGGCAGCAGATCTGCACCGTGAAGCCAGGGGAAGAGACTGACAAAAGGACGTTGTAGCCAGTTCAGTTTGCAGTATAAGCGAAGCACTGAGCCAGGTTGGCTCTTTTGGAGCAAATGCAGGTCTAGCGGTGTGGCAGGATGGAGCAGAATGCCCTTCCTGGAGATACTTTGGATCTTGAGGAAAAGCACCAACAAGCCATAGCCAGCCACCAGGGAGTTCTGTAGCACTCCAACGCGCTTTTCCCCTACGAACTGCTTCCTGAGAGAGGGATTATTTAAAGTATTATACCACATCAAAGTGCATCACCCATTTAGCTTCAAGAAAGGAATGATACAATTCAAGATACAGTGAAGAACTGTGCATCCAGAGAGTCCAAAGCACTGGGAAAACAAACACAAGCTCGGGTGCAGAAACTGAATGGAAGATTAATGTTTGTCTTTTGTCAGCATTGTGTCCCTGTGCTGCTGATCCTGCTTTGGAACTCACACTTCCATTGCAGCTGGAGCCACGGGATCAATAATTAAATAGCTTGGGAGGGTACTTATTGCCAAAGGAGAGTAGGGAACAAATATTTCCAGAACCAAGAAAGGAACAGCTTTCTTCCCTGGTCTTACTGAGCGACCTCGATGTTCACATGCTTGTTTAATAATTTAAACTATTCTATCAGATAAAGAACGAATGGAAACGAAGCCTCCTTATTGCTAAGTTTCCAGGCATGGTGTTCTGCTAGATGAACCGAGCAGAGGGGCAGCGAGTGTAAAATAGTAAGGATCAAGAGAAGGAAACTGCTAAAGGAGCTTCAGTCTTCCTTGAGCAATCTTTAAGAGCAATCTCTTTAAGCACATGCACATGAATGTAACTGCAGTGCCCATAGCCCGAGGCCAAACGAGAGACTCCAACCACCAATTCTCAAGACCACAGTCAAATAACTCCGAATAAGAACACTAAGCTTTTGTACAGCGCAGCATCGCTGGCACCGCCGCGTCGCCGGGGAAATCACTAGTGCACGGCGTGGAGCACAACACCTCAGAAGTTACAGTTTAGCCCAAAGCCATTTTGGAATATTTATTATTTGGGAAATCAGCAGCAGCACAGAGGAAAGATTTAGAATTATTTGCTGATGCAGATGCAGGAGATGGAATTTGTCTGCTTTTAAAGTATTCATCGATCTCGGGAACTAAAGCCAGATGGATCTGAATTACAGCAGGTTGGGTAGAACCAAAGAAGGATTAATGAACAAGTGGAATCCAGAGCCTGGTAGGACAGTCAGAGTGACACAAAAGTGCGTCACTGTTAATCATAACAGTGACACTGTTCATCATGTAAAATAAGTAGGGTATTTTCTTCTGGAGTTTGTTCAGTTGGAGACTGAAGACTCAACAAACGGCTCAGCCCAAGCCCTTTTAAAGCACACTGCCAAAGTGCAGGGAGGTGCTGGACAGCCTGCTTTTTTCTGCCAGGGAACCCCAGCACGATGCAGTGAGGAGGGGCACACATCCTACTGCATCACACAGTGGAAGTCCATTTCCAGATTACTGTAAGGCCTTAGAAACTGCAGTAATTCAGCTTATGGAAACAGCTCAAAACTCCCCAAACATTTCCACTTCAATTCACAGCAGTTGTTCGCAGCAGCCAGAAAAGATTTTCTGAGAAAAAAAGAAACCTGCACTTGGGAGAGCCAGGAAAACCAAAATTCCTTGGCTGTGCCCAAGCTGTGGGACTCGGGAGCATTCCCATTTACTGGGGGCACACTCTGTCCCTGTCCTGACAGCAGGAGAAGCATCTTCATGCCTACTTCTGTCTCTCCTGAGCTCTGAGATCTGCTAGTCTGGAAGACTAGGGGACAAACACTGCTGTACAGGCGAGATGGAGCCCACAAGATTTGGGTTCTGTACGTGTCGAAAATAGAAGGTGATTTGTTTTGTTTTCAAAGAATAATAGGTTTTGAAACAGAGTATCTTCTACAAGCCTGTCATCTACATTTACAGGGGAGCTCTTCCCCCTCTGCAGTTCAACCCCTGGCTTGCCAAATTCAGCAGGTTTGACTGACAAACATCACTCGTGGCACAGCCAGCAGGAGACGTCATTCTGCTGAAAACTTTGAGCAGTTTACTTAAGCCAGGTAACCTTTACACTATCACAATAAAGAGTTTGATGCTTTCACATCAGATACAGAATCTAAACCCAGGAGAATGGAGGTGTAAAATTCCAAGTGTGTGGCATTTCCTGCAGGAGCCATTAGTCACCTCAGCATCCTCCTCTCCAGATGCCAATGCTATTACTGGCTGGTAGCTGAGCATCGTCAAACTTATTTACCTCTGTAATTAAGCACACCTTAGAAGGCATGAAGCCATGGAGTGGTTTGGGGTTCTTTTTGTAGTCTGGTTGTTGTGTTGTTTTTCCTTTAATGTAACTGCTTCTGACCCAAGACACGGATTTTCCTAAGCATTGCTTTTTAATCATTGTGTAAAAGGCAGACGTGCCCCAGGCCTCGTGCAGCCCTGGCAGGCCAGGATTGCAAGAGACCAGCCTTGCCTAAAAGATGCTTAGAGATCAAAATTGTCTGAACATCTTTAGAGGAAGAGAGGCATCTCCCAGCTGAGAAGGGCACAAGCAGGGGAGGGGAGGGGGAGTGAATGTCTGAGGGAGGGCCAGGCTTAGACATCCTAAAAAAAATATACAGTGATGGAGCCCAAACTATTGCAAATTTTAATATGAAAATATATATATGGAACTAAGCCCAAGTAATGTCATGGATCCTGGCTAGATACAGTGGCTTGGAGACCAAAACTTGAACAGAGCTCTTTGAAAGACTCCATTTGGTGCAATCAACTCCTAGGACAGGGTAGGCAGAGACTCACCTGCATGGAAGAGATGCAGAGTTCCAGGGGAGCAAACTGGGAACCAGCAGCAGCAGAGCCATCTGCTCTTTCTTTTTATAGCTCATAGCTCTTCTTCGTTATTTGTATGCTCTTTCTGTAATACCATGGCTAAATGCTTCTTATTTTACAGTACAGGGAAAAAAGGAGAGGTTCAGTAATTTTTCTAGTAAGGAGAAGGTGCTTGTGTTGTCCGGGACACACACGGAGTAAGATGCTTTTTGCTTAGAAAGAAAACAGATGCCAAGTCAATATAACAATACTGGTGTATTTAAACTCTAACAAACTTTGTAAAGACAAAGAGATTCACAGATTTTAAAGACGTGAGGAACAAATTTACTGAACTTCTGCTGAGTGCTCTTATCTGTGTGGTCAGACTGCTCTCAAAAGCTTTCAGTCTGAATAAGGTTTTGTCTAAAAGGAAGTTACAAGATCAGCAAAAAAACCAAACAAGAAACCAAATTTCAGCTAAAGGAAAGCACTCCTGAACATACAAGTCCTTTTGGAGCTAACAGAAGCCAGTCCAACACCCAGATCCCAGTTGCTCTACCAGTGCTCTTTGCTCCAAGGTCTGGCTCGAGATAGATGACTATTTTATCTGCTTGCTAAAGAGATGAGGAACTAGTGACTTGGATTATTTGCATTATTGGAGGCATTAACAGACCAAAAATAATGCTTCAGCAGCAGCTTACATGAGATATTAAAGCTTGTTTATCAGCACATTTAAATCCTATTCCTGAATTACAAGCCATATAACCTTCATGATATGACTATAAAGGAGGCATCAGGTGTCTGAAAGAGCAGAAAGAACACAGGTCAGAGCAAGAGGAGTAGTGATGGACATAAGCAGAAAGAATGAGAAAGAGAGTGGCTTGTAGCAACTTAGAAAATATGGAATTAAGTTCCAGAGCAGAATTTAGAGATAACACAGACAAAGCAGGGGAGAATCTAGTAGAACCATGGCCAGAGAATCTGACCCAATGAAAAACCACTTACGGGCAGTTTGGTTTTATAGGGAGAAGGAATTACTAGTGATGCAGTCTTCTACTCTGGTAGAATGCTAGAGGCTGTGAGGGAATAAATTCCGAGTCTGAAGAGTTCCTTTCCACTCGAGGGATGTAGCCTCTTGGGTTTGGATCCCATAAATTCTGTTCTCTTGAATCAAATGAAGCTTTTGTATTGGTTTCAATAATACAGTGCATGAAAGGTTAACAGCAGTATCTATCCACAAAACCTCCCACAAGAGCCTACAAACACTTCAGCAACCATGGCAAATTTCTAGAGGCAGCAAAATCCAGTCAGTTACTCCAGCCCTTGCAAAACTAAATAAAACTTGCATCAAGAAGCAGAAATTGAACCATGCATCTTTTTCACCTGTGACTTCATCTGCTTTTTCTTATGACTATCATCCATGAGAGCACATTCCAAGTAGAACCATTCAAGTTGTGTTCAAGTGTCCAGGAAATCTGTGGGGTTCTGAAAGCTGCCACCAAACGGGAGGCTCTTGTATCTGGCAGTCACAAACAATTCCCAGACAGGCAGAAGCACTCTAGTGTGGTTACTAAATTGAGTCTTTTGAAACCATCCAACAGTAATGTTTAATGACAGAGTTGCTATCAACATACAACTTTATTTTATCAACAGAACACTAATCTAAAGACCAACTAACTTTTGGACAAAGACATTGTGAAGACTGCAGTGTGAACGAGGTATTAAACACATCTTTAAGGAGCTACACAAGGGGAGGGAGCAGGTACAACAATCACTTTTCTCTGGCACGCTGCTGGGACACAGACTAGTTCACACAGCAGGCTTAGGGGGTTATCCAGACACGGAGGCAATATCAGCTTTCGTTAGTGAGTCCCGTGTGAAGTATTGCAGAAACAGCTACGAGCAGTGTCCAAAAAATATAAATAAAAAGTGAACAGGTTCCTCTCTATAATACAAAATATGCTTGTCCTCCAATGAAATCACACGAAGTTCTTCAAGAGGAAAGTTTCTCCCAGTGCAGCCAAGGATTCACAAAGACGTTCTTGGAAGCAGCTGTCAAACATGTCACTTATTTCCTCTCTTAACTTGCTCAGGAGAGGCACTGTGGACTTGCCATCTGCATTCAGAATTCTCTCAAAAAGTTTCCTCCAGAATTCACTGTCAACAGACCTAAAACAAACAGAGCAGTTCTCAGTGAAACAGTATCACACACAGCATGGATGTCAAAACTTCCATCTATATCCAGCACTAAATGCCCTGGGAAAGCCAAGTCAGAAATTACATTTACTCACGCGAGTGAAATTATTAAGAAAAAGTAGGAATGTATTGTTGAGTGCACACTTGTGGGCACCTTGCTCTTTCTCCAGTAGGCTTCTGGGTAGTAATTAGACAGGCTGCTTCACAGGTCTGTCAAAACCACTATCGTTACAGTCACCTCTGAGTGTCCCTGACCACCACCACCACCACTCACACAGCCACACCACTTTTAAACTAAAGCAGTTACCAAGAACATTCTTTGAACCAACAAAGTTGGCAGATTCCCTTCATGAATAAAGGGCAGAGGTAAGCTTTAGTCCCCCATCTGCCAGTTAAGTTCACAGGTCAATATTACAGGAAAGCTGCAAGAGAAATAAAATAAAAAAAAAAGTAGAGTGGTTTACAGCCAGTTTAATTTCCTTTTTCCCCTGCCTTCCAACTGCCAGACTTCTCATATAGATAACATTTCAAAGACAATTAACAGCAATAAATCCCCTCTCTCACAGATATACCCACACAACAGGAATAAAAAGGTTAAGTGACTCATTAAAGTCTCGGAAAACAGATATGGGAACGAACCCTTTGTTCTTCAGCCTCACACTGAAGCCCATAGGCCGTCCTGCTTCTGACTGCTGCAGCACTTTCCTCCCTCAAGCCAGGAGTTACGTTGGCTTTTCAACCAATTATCTGCCTCTGCTTTCTGCAAGGGACTCTCAAGCCAGCAGCAGCCAGTCTCAGAAGGAATCCGGCCAGTACTGTTACAGGAGGAGCTCTTACATTTTCTAAAAGAAGGAAGTCCTACAGACCCTAACCAAGAAAAAAATATGCAAGACTTGAGGCCATTTCCTTTATGGACTTTTGACAAGAGGCACAGCAGAGGAGGCTACACATTGGTAAGGATGTCTAAGGAGTTACAGGTGATGAAAGTAGTCCTAGTAATTCAAGGGCAGCTTCTCTATACTCTCTCACATGAGCCTGCATGGACCAAGTTTCCTAAAACAGTATAATGCAAACAGAAAAACTGAAAGCACTTCTGGAACTGAAGAAAGAAATATCTCCAAATCATTCTTCAACAGTGGTAACACCCTAAAAACCTTTCCCCTGACAAACAGGTTGCCAAACTTACAGCAATGCTCAAGGATGAGAAAAGAAGCACGATCAGAATTCAGGTTCTACCTTTCCAGAAGTCTGGACAGGAAGGGTAAGTGCAAGATGAATATCCACCAGCTGACTCTCCTCACGGGGAAGTGCTGAACTGTGCAGCCCCTTCCAGGGGATGAAGATTCCCTGCAGCAGTAAACTCGCTTGTCAGAGATTTTACTGTAAGCTTCAACTTGACTGGGGGAAGTGTTGTCAATTAGTAGGAGCCAGACACACTAAGAGATCAATGTGTGAAGAAAGATTCAGTGCAGATTCCTTAGTCCTGCATAATGAAATGCCTCATTTACACTGTTGATACAAGACTCAAGACTTGTGTGGCTTCATCTGCAGTAGCTCAATTTGATCTCTTGTAGAATTAAATAAATTAATAATAAAAAATTAATTGGAAGAGGCAACACATCAGAAATCTATCCACCTATCCCGATGGAATATTGTTAAAAGCAGATCATGTTCTGATAGATATTAATATACAGGAGTCCTATTTTTCAGAGCAGGTCAGATGTCCCTAGCTCAGAGATGTTTGATGTTAGAATCTCTGTCAGCAGAGAGCAAAGCCAGTTTCCATCAGTGATGGAGCTGCTTTTTTTCCCCTCTCACCCCTAGCTTTCTTTTTCCCCGAAACAAAGGCTGTATAAGATACACATTTACTGCCAACCTATACATCACAGATGTTTATCTCTTCAGAAAATGATCACCCTTGGTGATTCTGTTCTTCACAGCCTAGTCCTGTACATTAAGCTTCTGAAGAAAAACCACAAGCTGTAGGGTACAGTCTGGCACACACAGGACTCGTCAGAAGCTTGCGATAGCCTTGTAGCTACTGGTATCAGGAGGTGAGAAACATATATGTCCAGAAAAAAAAAAAGCCTTTTTCCCCTGTACACAGATGAGATTTTCCTCAGAGGCTGGATACAACAAACCAGGAGGCATAAGCAATGCAGGTTGCTAGGGAACTGGACAACTCCTGACTGGCAGGAGGCTTTCTTAGAGCAATGGCTCCAGCTGTACAGCCACACGGCGAGGGCAGCTCAGGGACCATCATCCTGAATACAGGGGCCTGTCAAGTCACTTCTGCCACCAGCAGACAGGGCTGGAAAAGTCTTTATGAATTGCTAAGGTAGGAAATTCTGCCAGAGGTGACTAACTAAACGAACAAGCATTTGGTCTAAGAACAAACACAGGGCAGATGAAGGCAGAGTGGTCTTACAGCCAAAACACGTGGCTAAAAGAGCAGGAGAAATTAATACCTGAGGACAAACAGCAGCTTCCAAAAAGCAGCAGCTTTTGTGTGCATCTTTAATTAGATTTTTAAATTATTTTTCCCTTGTGTGCATGTATTTTTCTGCAACTGTTACAGACAGAACCCTGGCATCAGTGTGTTAGTAGCCCTCTTGTATAGCCTAGAATTAAAAACTCTCAAAGAAAAAACAAACAAACATCACCAAACCAAAATAATCTCCATTTCTAAGCAACATGTTCATGTAATTTCTTCCCCCCATCACCACCCACCCACTTACAATCTTCTCTTTTCACTTGATAGACCAAGCTAGGAGACTAAAGCAGCCTGATCTGGAAGGATAGAAAAAGCAAAGTCATATAAACTGGGCTTTTAGTCTCATTCAGCTTGAAATTGTCTCCTGCACAGCACTAAGGCTACCACACAATGAACAAGCATAGCAGCTTCAAAACCCAAGTCCCCAAAGAACTACTGCTCTTGGTAAGCAGCACTAAGCTGTGTGTTCTGTGCTTTGAAGGTGGTAGCACTAAGTTGTGTGTTCTGTGCTTTGAAGGTGGTACCATCATAAGGAGAGTGAAGGAACTTAGAAGTGTGATTTTTTTCCCTCAGCAGCCTCCTCTGCAAAAGGACTTACTGTGATACATTCTGGCTGATTTTCCAGATGGAATTCTCTTGATAGACCTGGACATGATTCCCAAACAGCATCAAATGGATTATGTCTGCAATGCCGACCAAGTCCACCTGCAATCACAACAACGAGCAGAAAGTTCAGCTTTTCTAGTGGATTCCAGAAACTGGCAGATTTCCACTGTTGGTGCTCTTACACATTTAAAGTCTGCACTGATCTTTGCATCAGAATATTCCAGAGACCTGCTAAGCAAAACTTTAAAAAGCAAAATTCTGGTCTTATTGTAGGTTCCTAAACAGAATAACCATGGCAGTCAGCAGCTCTGCTAGTCCCTTCATTTAATGCCACAGATTTAAAGTTCTCTTAGTTCAATATTTATTGATCAGAGCTTTCCACAGTGTTTGCAAAGTATAACTTAAGAAAATAGAGATTTTGTAAAGAAAACACAGAAACTAAGATGTCTGGCTAAATAGACACTCACCTGATAAGGAAGAGAACTTTTCGCCAGAAGCTGTTTTCCATGAGGGGTGTGAGATATGGGAAAGCTGTTGGGCAAACTCACTCGAGACTGTAATCTCAAATCTAGGCTGTGAGAGAAATCCACTATCTTCAGAGCTCTTGTCATCTCATCGTTAGCAAATGGATCACAGATCCTGAGAGGAGGAAGCAAATGAAGCATCAGAACAAGCCAACAACCTTCTTTTGTGTTTTTAATGAAATTTAACAGCATCCTGAAGGTGAGTGTTAGCTGTGTCAATGCTCCCCTCTGATGGTTGGCTTAAGAACTACTTCTGAAAGGACCACCCCTGGACTGGGAACGAGCTGGCTGCCTGAAGCTTAGAGATGACACTGTCATGACTATGTATGCATGTATGCAACAGGAAACACTAAAGAATTAAATATGACACTGGTTGGATATTTGTCAGTTGTCTGAAACATGGTGGAACAGGGAGAACAGCATAATATTTAGAACTTCTCCCTCTCCTTTGAGATCTCAGAATACTTTATACAAGAAAGAATTAAGCATCATAATACTTCACTAAACCTTTCCTAGTCTGCCCAGCAGGGAGGACCAGCAGAAGGGGCAGTGAGGAGGATCAGTACAGGTGACAGGGCACTGCCAAGCCAACCACAGAAACAGATCACTCTGCTCACTGCTATTCTCCTTTCATGCTTGTACGGTTTGTAATTTATAGCACACACTTGTCCTAGGGTAGGTTTTGCTACCTAAAAAAAGTAATTGCCATTATCCTAACTTTTTGTCTCGTTTGGTTTGTATTCACCACAGAAATCCAGCAGGAGATATCCAAGCCCACCAAGCCATCAGTGGCTTCCAAAACAGGACGTGTGCGCACACACTAAGGGGTGTGTAAGAAAATATTCAACTTCAGCAGTACATCTCATTTATTAATAAATTATATAAATAAGTTATGAATAAAACTATTATGAAGAAATTATATGTAAAATACGGGGAGCGTGCATGTCAGATGAGTGTAGGCTCAAATTAAATTTAAAGTCAATAGCTATTTTTAACACATCAGTTAAGTCAAAGAACAGCCTCAGTAAATCTATTCTACTGGAATTGTATCCGAATTGTCAGACGTTCCAAAGTTCCCATCTTCCCACACTTAGTTCACAGATGACATTCCAAGGGATATGTGACTTTGTTAACATAATATGGGAAAGAGCTTAAAGAAGAAAACTAGATCTGTGCATCAAGTTCCAAGCTGGACTGCTGTGGAGGCTGAGCTAGGTGTTTGGGAGAGCATCTGGATATTCCAGTCCCACCTACCCTGTGTCTTCTAGTTTCCTGGTTTTCAGACATGTAAAACCAGAAGGCAAATTGTTTACCAATATCCAGCTAGCCATGCAGTACACCACTGAAGAAGTAACTTGAGAACACAGACAATAGCAAAACCATTTTGTTTAAGTTTTACAGCCTCATTATATAGCATTTCCATAAACAAAAGAAAGGTTTATTCCTAAACAAAGTGTTTTCTCTGTTTTCAGAGCACACTGTAGCCTAAAAACCTGGGCTGCAATATCAGTGCCCCAAGTAAAGAGGAGAAGTTATAGAAGCACAATGAATGAAATGGAGTGTTAAATACCCTCCCATATTGAAGAGACAAACCTGTCTCCCAGAAAGAACACCTCCGGACTCAGATCTCCATGGACAATCTCTGCTTTGTGTAGCTTCTCTACCACACCCAGAAGATTATAAACAACCAGCAGGATCACTTCTTCTGTGATGGAATTACAGCCACGAATAACATCCTGAAAAGAGGGAATAAACATGTAGCTATATGACATCCTGAATTAGATTTAGTGAAATATTTATAGCTCACTTTTTTTTCCCCCCTACTCTGTACAGAGATAACAGTCCTACTCTAAATTCAGTATAATCAGATTTTGCTCATGATCATCCTAGCCAGAATTAGAAGAACCATGAGCTCTTAGGAGATATTATTTCTCAGACATGGACAAAAGATCAGTAGAAGGAAGATGAACTGAAGACTAAAATCAGTATTTCATTTGTATCTTACTTATATGCAACAATTCAAAATGCACTTACAAGACTTTATTTAAAATGTAAATCCTTCAGCAAGACAATAAATGCTACGACCTTGCTAGAGCAGACGGGAAGACTGGAACTCACCACAAGATGCCAAGTTAAACACGAGTTTTAGATGCAAACCTTGTTGTGCAACTACCTGTGGTTCTTGGCTCAGGTCCTTTATCACTCATGAATTAAAAAAATGTGAAAAATGGCTTTGAGTTTGTTTCTGAGAAGCACACGGTCTATGAATGAGAAGCCAGCTCTAACTAAGGCTGTAACAAACAGCCCTAATTTGCAAACAGATAAAACACAAAACAGAGGATCTAGATTGCAGGGTCAAACACATGAAGCTATCTTCAGCAACGAGCATCGTGACAAACACCACTCAGTAGTTGCAGCTATGCAAGAGTTCACGCCCTCTGCGATTGTACTGGGGTGGCAGGTACTGACCCCGAGCGTGAAGCGGTTGATGTCCCTGTGCAGAATAGCGCAGCCATCCTGGTACAAGTAACAGCTGCAATTCTCACTGAAGCTCTGGTCAAAGTCAGCATTCAAACGCTCCTGTAACTGAAGTGTGATGTAAAAGTCCCAAGGCACAGGCTGAGAATACACCTACAAGAAGGTACAGAAGAATATTTATTTTTGGAATAGAGCAAAAATCACTCATCTTCGTATTCTTCTCATCTGCTTTTTGTCCTCCCCATTTTATCAAGATGTTTTCAATGGTCAAACTTTTGGTCTATATCAAAAATTAGAGAAATTGAAGTAGCAAACCATGCATGGTATTCAGACATTAAGACCAAATTAGTGGAGGTGGGAGGTGTCCCTGCCATTGGCTGTGGGGTTGGAACGAGATGATCTTTAAAGATCCCTTCCAACCCTGACAATTCTATGATTCTATGAAATTTATTACATTTTATTTTATATTGGCTAAGTAGATTTTAACATTTCACACTTCTTGTATAATAACAATCATAGGTATTACCTTTATTGCAAATCCCTTCGCATCCAACTGGGGAAAGTTAGCTGGAATGGCAAAAAACATCTTGTATTCTGCATTGGTCCAATACTCCCATTTGATAGAGTAAGTCTCATTTCCTGTTATGAAAATGTACATTTATGAGCTGTCACAGCAAATAGATGTACCCAGGCTGCTCGAATTATTGCTCATCTATAGCACATAAAACTACCGAGGGCGCATACGCAGTATATTTCAAACCAGCTAGAACATGAATTGATCCATTGCACTGCAGTGTCTGGCAGACCTACCGAGCTCAACGTCTTTCTCGAGCTCCATGACAGGCAGAGTGCCAGTCTCTGAGTGGAAATCTGCAGCAGCAGTCAACCAGTCTGGCATGGGATCTAAGAGCTTTTTACGCTGTTCAGTGTTCCACGGGAACTGAGCTATGTCATCACCTAGGATGGGAAGCAATAGACATAGATGAGCTGAAACTTGGTGCCGACTCTCCCCGACTTCATTATATCCATCAAGTAAAAGCAACCTGGACATTGGAAGCTTTCTATTTGCACCTGATTTACTGCATCACACTTTAGCAAGTTAATTAATCTCTTTCCAGTAGTTCCTTGCTCTGTGAACATAAACACCTTTGAAACTACCTCGGAGACTATGTCATCACAAGGTCTCGACGGTTTTACTGTAGCATCACATAAAATGCAACCTCCCCAAGAAAGCCCTGGCTTACAGCAGGTACATCTGCTCAGCCACAGCAGAACACAAACTCGTTGTGAAATTAAGCACTCCTTTTTTTAAATCTATGTCCAGAGCAAATTATCAGTTTGTGATTTTT
Source organism: Todiramphus chloris collaris (assembly GCA_025345505.1). Taxonomy (NCBI): domain Eukaryota; kingdom Metazoa; phylum Chordata; class Aves; order Coraciiformes; family Alcedinidae; genus Todiramphus; species Todiramphus chloris. Next base: position 562,619 of record JANVCC010000266.1, on the reverse strand, counting down.
AAATGAAGTGGCTTAATTGAAATTCACTCCTTTGAATACAGCAGAGGTTTTATTTAAGGAGAACAAAGCTGGACTCCAACTCTGCTGCTCACTGTAATATTAAGAATTTAATGGCTTTTACCTCCTGGAATACATGTAAGATAATTAGAAATATGTCTGGGTTTATTTTCCTGCATAATAGGACAGAGAAAGTCATTCAAAAGATGAGTTCATCTTTACAATACCAGGTAGCCTAAAACGTGTTGATCTCAAATGATTGGAGGAAAACACAGCAGAACTAGATGGCTCCTACTGACCTGCTCTCCCAAAGATTATGACAAGTAATTTTATGCTTTTCTTAAGTAATAGTATGCCAAGATTTTCAGCTTTCACAGTCCAAAAGCAAGAATCAGCATATCACTGCCTACTGCTATAATTATCTGAAAAGCATTGCAGTAAGATATCGCTCAGGAAGTAACGCAGCGAAAGTAGATACAGGAACACTGTAACATCAGGAGAACACACTGTGATTACAGAGAGAAAAAAAATTAAGACAAAAAGCAAACAATGCTGTCTTAGTTCTCGCTACCAAAAAATGTTTCACTTCAGAATTTCACCTCATTAATCCCACACACTCCATGCTTTAATACCTTAAATAATTTCTCCGTCACCCTAACAATGACACCTTTTGGATGCTGACAAGTGCGCCACGCCGCATACACCTCACTGCTGCTTCTGACAAGGGAGGCACAAGTTCAGTCACAAGTCCAAGTAATGGGAAATACAGAGAAAGCAGAATGGGGTATGGGAAGTACAGGAAAAGCAGCACGGTTTAGTGAAAGCCACAAGTTATTTGTTGTGAGTGAAACTCAGTTCAGCACTAACCAGTAATGTTTTCATTGCTGCCTCCAGAATCAGGAGCCATTTCAGCAGGCAAGCTCTGGGCAAGTTCCAGTTTCTCAGGGATGTGCAGGTATTTAATTGTAGATATTTGTGTAACAGAGGAAAGAGAAGATCCTGAGGAGACAGAAGAACCTGACGAGCGAGTATCTTCCAGGCTTGCTTCCATGATCGGGCTGTAATCACAAGTCATCAACTAGTCAGACTTTCAGAAGATGCAGTGCCTAGATAATGCCAGCCTAGGACTGAAGGGCTACTGTGTGTTCCCAGGCTCCTTGATGTTAAAGAATTCCTTTCTCACCCTTAGTGGAAAAACAATAGTTAAGTCTGAGCTTTATTTTAGCTTCAATGATTGTTTATACTCAGAATCCTAGTCTGCAGATGAGTTTTATCTTCTCTTCCATTAAATGACTGCTGCAACAGAAGACACACTGAATGTTTATTGCTCCCTTTGCTATCAAAATTCAGACCTACAGTGCTTTTAAAGCACTGGAGGGTTAGGTGGGAAACAACTCTTGCTCTTCCTTCCTAATTACAGTCTGCATGGTTTCCCAGGGAACTCACCAAGTAAACAATCACCTTCAGCATGGTCTGCATGTGTACACACTACCAACCAGCAAACTAAACTCAGTTCTACATTAACCAAACCCCATGCAACAGATCCTTTTTTCTTTACAATGATAAAAAAATGGGAGGTTGTTTGCCAGGCTTTTTTATTCTCTCCAGCTTTTCTCTGCAGAAGAAATTTAAATTATCATTAACAGATGCATTTTATATACTGAAGTAACTACAGAAGTATAAAAGGCACTGATGATTCTACTTTAAGTCTCTGGTAACAAAGACATAATGTGTTTATTAATTTCTTTGCAAGTTATTTGGTAGAAAAGCATGGAGTTAAGTGCCACAGCTGAAAAGCCAAGCAGGCTCACCATTACCTCTTAAATCTGCTCAAGGCAAAACAGACCCTGAGATAGAGAAATCACGCCCGATTTAGTCAGAAAATTGTTTCTTCAGCAATAGAATAGTAAAACCACAACCAAAAGAGATAGGAAAAGGGGCTTAAGATTCTTTGCTGTGAGTTACCTCAGCTTATTTACACAAAGAGCTTCACTGTACGCTCCCTCACAAACCAGCGTCTCCTGATTCAGAGGGTCACGCTTAGATTCTGGACCATCTTCCTTCAGGACTCTCTGAGGAAGAGGAGGAACTGGGACTCTCTGAGTTACCACCCCGTGGAAGGGTGTTGAGGCCAGGTGGGCAGCCCTAACAAAGTCACACGTGTCTTCTGGGTTGGCACAAAGGGTTTTGTTCTTGTGAGAACCTGTCACGATCGCATCTTCAGCCAAAGGTTCAATCCCATTCAGCTCATCCTGAAAAAAGTAGGAAGAGACAGTGAAAAGCCTGTAAATTTTATGTCAAATTTTAATTTTATTTATAAGCTGAACATTTGTTTCCTTTCTTACAGGATGAATCTGCTATTCTCCCTGTACTCTACTTGTATGGCTCATTCAAACTAACCAATTGAATCCTAAGTCTATAGCTACATCTTTTTTCCGACTAGACAGCTCCGTTATCCTCTAGAGTGCAACTCTTCACCACAGACACTTTTTGAAGTCTCACTGAGTAATCCTGGCCACTAAATTAGTTGCTTAAAATTTGGAAGACTCCATATTGTCATCTCCTTACTGGACATCTTAAAGCCTAATAAAACCAGGAAATTTACAGTGCAATCTTAACATCCCCCAGTTCCAAGCATTGCCATGCCAGACAGAAGTTTAGAATCTTTGTTTATCACACATCATGTCAGTCCAGACAATTTCACTCAGTTCTGTGTCAGTAGGACATTCTATGCAGGTTTCTCCTTGACTGGAAATCTGCTATGGGGTAAACTGGTTCCTTACACAGGCTTCTGGTGGTATGTTTTCCTGAGCAGTTAGAGAATCTGAAGGTTTACGAACAGCAAGAGGGCGACGTCCATTTTTCTGTGTCTGATCTGCAGAACAACTGAGATAAAATTACATTCCATTAAGTATTGATTGGAGTAACTTCTCATCTTCAACAAAGATTCCTCTCAAGACTGTAAGTCTGACAATTTCAATCTACCACTTTCTACTACAGAACTACCAGTAAACTGTGATATATACAGCTTTCCAGAGTGAAGACAATTTTTATGGCAGCTTAAATAGTTCTAGATTGAGGAGGAACATCAGAAGAGTGTTTCCTCATCGTGGACTTCCCAAGTAGGGTAGTGAAATAAACCAAAAGATACAAATAAACAAAACACCACCCCACAGCCCTACAAGGAACAGTACTGTATTTCAGAAAGTGGCTTGATACTTCAGCTTTCCCTCTCTCTGAAATCTAGATCTTGAAGGATTCCACCTTTTTTTCTGATTCGCCAAAGTAGAGGATTCATCAAATATGGAGAAAATCACGGCAGGATCCGGTGGGGGAAGAGGACCTACATCTGCAAAGATAAACCAGGAGGCTCTGTTATGTCAACAGTTTTCCCACAACAGCATATCCAGTGCTCAAACATCTAATACACAGTCTTACAACTGCCCGTCGCAGCAGGAAATTACAAACCTGACATTTAGAGAAGCCTATTAATGAACCCCAGCTCTACCACCATATTATGTTAGCTAGCTTGATCTTTTTAGAATACACTTCAGAATTTGTACCTTTTTTTCCAAGGCCAGCCTCATCTCTCTTTTCATCCTGTTCACCCTCTGAGTCTAAAAACACATTTCCCCTTCGTGTTTCCAGGCACACATCAAGAGACTGGATAACCCCTGTCAAAATAATTTGGGTCAAAAGTCAATTTCTTCAGGATGCATCCTTCCCAACAACAAAACAACACGTCATTTGTGATTGCACTCCTCTACCAAAGCCTCTTGAGGAAAAAGGTCTTAAAGTAGTGTTAAACTCTTCCAGGTTTTAGTAAGATGGCATATATGAAAGCATGAAGAAAGCTCTTTGGCTAGTAGGATATAAAACTCTTCTGCTTGAAAGTCCTTTCAAGCAGTGACAGTTCTCAGATGCTTTTTTTTTTTTAATAGAGTTAAAGGCACTACTACCAGGCTCTCCTTTTCATTCTTCTAATCCACTTAGACTTTTGGGTTTAGTTTGTTGCAGTCTTGCTAATCACATAAACAAACACCTCCCTTTAACATGGCTTTCTCCTTAATGGTAAAAAAAATGAAATACTTACCCTCAGAACAAGATGGTTTATGTAGCCGAGTATCTTCAGAGGCCGGGACTCCACTGTGAAAAAGATACAGACTTGTTTCTTACTTTGGGAAGGTGTGTAAAATGTAAGCAAACTTTGTGAAAAAGGCAAGCCAAGCTGCCAAATGCTACTTCTAAGAAGTTAAGATCCCTCAGACAAATAATCAAAAATATATAAAGAGAGATTACAGATCCTGGCCACAGGCCAATGTCCAGGGGTATATTCCATGCTGCCTGTGGAAACAGGCTCTCTAGTGATCCCTGTTACTCACAATTCATTATCCCCAAAGATTTTCTCCTGTATTACCTTTGCAACTGAGGCTGTTTCTCCCCAGCTTCTGCTGCACAGGGAAAAGGAAATCCTTGCTGTCCCAAAGGTAGAGGAGCTTCTGTTGTCTCTGCTGGCTGTAGAGACAAAACCGTATTTTGGTTCTACAGTGAGAGAATCACAAGCCATGCAACAAGGTTCCAGGAACGTTATGATAATCCCGTGTAGGTCATTAAAGCCCCAATGGATCAATGGTTGTCTTTAGCCATTTTTATTTGTATTTCATTTGCTTGCATGAAAAAGGTCCATTCTTATTGCTTAGACTAGTTAAAATGTATAATTTTACTCTTTGCAACTGTATAAGACTTTCACAGCAGATTTTAGTTATACTGCAACTACTGAAGACTTATGTAAGCAATTACATCGCTTACATCAAATCTGCAGTGCTTTCTATTTCATTATTTAAAATATTTACTACTAAGGCATTGTTTTGGAAACGGGGAGTGAAGAAATGGCCCTGCAGTGCTTAGCTGCCTGCCAGGCATAGCCCTCACCACTTCATAGCACTTCACTTCTTTCCCTAGTTCCAGCTTCTTCTCCTGCCTTTTTTGCAACACAAATTCTCACTACAAAAGGGAACTGCACATGAACAGAGCTTAAGAAATAGCAATTTACCCTCAAGCATTTGGCTTTTAATTTAAAACATACAGAAGCTTATACTTTAGTATAAGGTATCTTGTCTGATTGTTAAATAATTTAATAATACTTGTAAAGTAATGGTACAACACTTGAAGTCTTTGGTTTCCATTCCTGTAATGAAAGGATATGGCTTGGGGAGAAGTTTGGGAGAAGAAAAATATTTTTTCAGAGCATTCACTGAGTGATGTATGTGCACAAGAGACTGAAGTGTCCTTTCAAAAAAGTTTTAAACACATTAGGTAAAGTAAAACATACTAGATACTATTCCTCCTTTGGTAGTTTTACTTAAAATGAGTAGCTGTTTGTAAATGAGGACAACACCTGCTCGCATAGTTGTTGCTGCTTATCTTCTTTCTTCTTTAACTTCTTCTCCAGCTCCTCAATTTTCCTTTGTATTTCTTCCTTCTTCTGTGCTATGGCCTGCATCTCCTCTGAGGAAGGAAAGCTTATAAGGCATGATGATTATTTCACATGCAAGCTATGGCTAAAGCCTACATTATTTTTAAGGGACTAAAACCTCTGGTCATCTTTCCCTGATTCACAGCCTCTGTGTAAAGCTGTCAGATATGTTACTTTCTCTATACCTAAGAGCAGTTAAGTAACAATCCTGTAGACAAAGAAAAGCAGATGCAATAACAGACAGCTGTATGCTGATAAGAATTAAGTATAATTTCATTATTGCATCTCCAAGTCTTATGTCATCCCATTTTGAAGCATACCTTGGGTTTTCTTTTTTGCTTTCTTTCTATAGATTTCAGCTCGGATCTCTTCCAAAGAAAATTCTTCGACTCCAGCGTAAACTTTATCTTTACAGTACATCACCACCTCTTTCTTCTCTTGAGCATCCTGATGATGATTTTGCACTCTCTGTAGTGGGTCCTCCTCTTTCTCAGGTTTGCGAGCACTTAAAACATGGTTTATGGTGGGTTCAATTTTGCAGGGAGTCCTGATAAAACATGTAGTTGTTACTTTGAATCTACGTACTTCACTGTAATGTTGAAAGGGAAGCAGTGGAGAGAAAATAGATAATTTTAGAACCTAGTTGTAGAATAGCCTAAAGACATTGTTCTGTTGCTTGAAACAAACAAGAAAAATGGAATGACAGCACATAAAAGGCAACTGTACCAACTCCGAATTGGATAATTGGGGAAAAAACAAACCCAACCCAAAATGTTAATAAGGCACAGTCAAGAGCAAATAAAATTCTTACGATACTCTGAATTGAAGGATCTGTTTCCTTCAGCTCCAGCAATGTGAGTGACCACACAGGTGACAAAGTGCTAATCATTCTACACTACAGAGTGTACTGGGGGTGTGTGGAAGAATCAGCAGGACTTAGAAATGGAATGTCACAGACTAGATTAAGCCTGGCATTTTAGGTTAAGAAACAAAAAAAGGAAGATTTAAGATGCAGTAAGAGAGGAATTTGCTCAAGAAGGAGGTTTTGAATGCCGAGTAACAGAAATTAAGTGCCCTATCACAAAACAAACAAAAAACCACCAAGAAAACACCAAACCACACACACAAAAAAAATCCCTGTACAGTGAAAGGAGCCAGCAGCAGCCAGTTTCTTAGTTCAAAAGTGCTAGGTGTGAATTTCAGGAGAAATGAACCAGAATTTGTGCAGTTTTACAGATACCATTAATCCAGATGACTGCAGTAATTATCTACAATTATCTATACCTCAATAAAAGATGATCTGAACAACTGACCCCAAGAATCATGTGCTCTGGGTAAACAGTTCAGAAGAAAACACAGTGCGTCGTTCGGAGACATCGGTTGCGTTTTGCCTGTGAATGGCCTCACAACCCTAATACCAGATGATGAGGCAGAGAGATGCCTCGTGGCTGGGGTTTTTAAAGCTTTTATCTGTGGGGTGGGGACTTAGTACCAAGACCACTACAGGGTCCTTCTACCCAAATCTCCAGATGACAACCGACAGCTTGATTTGCATCACGCTCACACAATTTCAATGCAACACTTTCAGACTTGATGTGGTTGATGACCATGGCATCATGAGGAAGTGGGACTCAAAGGTAGAAAAATAAGTATATAATTCAGCTTTTAACCTTTCAGCTATGTAGTATAAAACTATGTGATAACTCTACAGTAGTAAGCAGAAGTACAAAAGTACTTCCTACTGAGTGCCAGCTTTCCCCTCAAGATGCTTACAGCTAATGTAGCACAATACTCAGTTCCCACCCACCCCCTCCTTTTTCTGGTATGAAAAGACGCTACCTTCTGTAAACAATGTGTTCATCTGAGAGGCCATCACATCAGGAGATCTCATTCCATGGCATCACTGACTTTTCAGGAGCAAGAAATAGACTCATAGCTTAGACAAATTTTTAAATATTTTGTTTAAGATTCTTAAACTAAGTATGTCCCTGGTCAGAGCTACTCCTCAGCCCACAGTCCATACAAAAGTCACCAAAAAGTCCACGCTGTTCATCATCCCTCAGAGTTCTTTGATGAGATACAATTCAAAGCCAAGGAAGCCATCTGTAATGTCAACCATTCTTTTCTGCTGCCCTCCTAGGAAGAGCCCATGTATTCTATGGCCATCATCAGCCACAGACAAGAAAGTTAAGCAGCTTTGCAGGAAGATGCATTTTCCTCCCCTAACAGAACAGAGCTGCCCCACCTCCCGAGATTGATCAGCAGCACTTCAGTGAGCACTGTATGAGCAGGAAGGTAATTTCAGGCAAACCAGGGCACTCCTCCATAACCTAAGCAACACTGTTGTCATGGAAATTTTGATAGCTTGTTTCAGAATAAAATTCCAGATATAACAAGCACAGAGTTCCCAAGATGGAGGAAAACAGCAATAAGCCTGTCTCAATTCATAGGAAACAGCATCCTGAGAGGTAACTCTGGTTTTGTGTAAATACTGAGCTAAGCTAGTAAACTCATTAGGCTGTGTATATATATAGATATACAGATATGATATATGCTCCCACATAACTAGCAGCAATAGTCAAATGCTTCCCATGTCCTTATGCATCCTGCACCTCTGCCACCAAGCTAAAGCAATAAGAGCTCCCAGGCTGACAGATTTTTTTGCAGTTCCTGGAGATCTAGAGGCTTGGCTACTTGGCAAAATGAGTCAGAATGTGATGAAGCCACTTGGATAATTTCAAACACACTCCCCATTTCAAACCAAAGCGAAAACTCACATGACTTGTTGCTGAGCTGACTCTTCCACGTACGGGGTGAAGTTGGGCAGAGGGTAGGGCACTTCTAGACCAGGATTCGCGCTGCTGCGGGGACGCTGAGGAAGGAAAGGTCAATGTGAACAGCTTAAAGAGTCTCTTTTAGACTCTATGTTCCTCTGTGCTCTCAATCTCTTTTCCCCATGCTGTGCTCATTTGTGTTTTAGTTATTTAAAAAAATGAAACTGGATAGACTTCTCCAATATTACATTTAGAAAATTAATTCCCTTCTGATACAGAAACTGTTACAGATCACCAGCTGAGCACCAGCACCTAAGAATGCAAGACATACTCCTCCTGCACATCCTCACCAGTAGTGTCTGTTATTCTGGAGGAATGCTGGTCAGGCTGAGTATTCCAGTTGCTCCTCTTGTTTGTTTTCCAGAAATGCTATAGCCCTTATTTCTCAGCCACGACTGTCCCAATTTTATGATAATATTCCTTCTGCTGTCTATCAAGAACCTCCTGGCATCTCAATTTTCCTCTCAGAGGTCATTCCAACACCACAAAAATCCCTGAACTGCTTCTGGGGCCCATTATTTAAGAGAAACCAGATGGAATTTAGTCTGGCAACATGCTGCACTCATCTGCCTACTTGAAATTCCTCTAGACTCTTCAGCTGAGAAAAAGGTACATAATGGGGATATTTTCAGACTGACTTCTCTTTTCTAGTGTTTTTCAAACTGTTTACTTAGCCACCTTCACACTGGCAATAAAAGGAGCAGACTCTTTCCTCTGTGAAGCTTTTAACTTCTCAAAGCATTCACAAAAGGTTATTCTTTCGCTGTGATACAGAATGAGCAGCGCGCTTCAGTGAAGGCGAGTTAAACATCCTCAGCTCTTCTCTTACATGCATTTCTGAAATTAAATCTAACAAATTTTAGGAACAGAGAGAACTAAGGGCAGACATTAGAAGAATACAAAAGCATCTGCAGACCAGAACGAGAGTAATAAGCAGCCCAAAGCAAGACAACTGATAAATGTTTTACATTAATAATTCTTCTTCCTCATTCTTCTCAGCTAAATTAAACCCGTGATTTAATGAACCTTTCCATTCACTTAAGCAAATTGCTTGCTTTGTATCTGGCACTAATTCTTCCTGGAGTTTCCAAAAATTTTAGCCTATTTGCTTCCCTCCCCTCATGCTATTTTTTCCTTTCTAAACTTCACTTTTAACAACTTCTATACCGAGAAGTCTAAAATATTTTTATGATCCAATTGTTTTCTGTTCTTCCTCTCCAACCTACAAAGAACAGGGGAACACTGGGGGTTATCTGAGGACCTATGAAACAAACTATTTCACAGGATTTATTTCCTTCACATAATGTCTTGGATCCTTTCTCTAGAACAGTTTAAACACCTGTAGCACGGCTGCTTCTTTTCACATCTCTAGCACTAGTTTAAACTACAGGAACCTACTGTTTTCATCTGCTGGCAAGCTTCCCTACATTGTCAGGATAAATATTCCATTGATTCAGTAGTTCTTCAATTCTTTTCATCTCCACTCTTCTGTTTTCCTCTCGAGCACTTCAAAACAGATTTGCAGAATGCTGTACACAACAGGTTCTTCCTTCAGGTTTTATTGTATGATATCAAATCAACTCTTGCTTTTTTTTTTTCCTTACAGAATTAATGCTTGGCTTAGCCCTTTCTTTGGCTAGCATTTTCCCTCATATTCCATTTCTACCCTCCAAACAGCTTGGCAGGCCTTCTCTACCAACTTTTCTCAAGCAGAAGTGATAATTTTTTGATTTAAGAACTCTAGAGAGTTCTTTAAACTTATTTTATCAAGATCAGCTCACTGCACTTGAGCAGGTTAGGTATAGCCAGAGATTCTTTAGGAAGACCTGTAGTGACAAATAGTCACAAGGCCCAGGCAAGGGAGAAAGTACGACCTTTGTCTCAGTGTCAGAAGTAGCCATCAGCTCATGCACACCTCCCTCGCTTTTGCCAGTCCATTTTGACACTCCTTACCCTGCCAGAGTTCCAAGGTCCTGCGCTTAGCTCATTCTCCTTGGCCCTGGGAGCTGGAGGTGCTGTCCATGGCTGTGGTGTAAGTACAGGAATCTCAGGTCCAGAAGCTGAATTTTCATCAAACACAGCAAAACCCAGATTGTTTGAAATCTGCTGAGAAGTTAGAGTCTGGAAGCTTCTGGTTTGGTTTGTGGCTATAAGCAGGAAAAAAAAAAATCTCTTTACCTATCACACTCAAGTGCAAACTCCGCAACAAAAAGATGTAACTCTCCCCACAACATGTTGTTTCAGCAACGGAACGTACTTTTAAGTGCATCTCCTACACGAGTAACTGGGGCTCTCACTTTTTTCTTTCCCCTGCCTTTCAGATCTGCCAGTGAGCTTCTCTGAGGTTCTGCAGCTGCCAGAAGATCCATTTCTTTTTCATCACGAGTCTCCTCCAGCCCCAGTAGTGTCTGCCGAGAAACACGGGTCTGAAACTGCCTGAGAAGAACATTGGAGAAGTCAGTGTAAACTCCACTGTGCCAGGCACGCAGCGAAGGGCACGAGACTAAGCTCTTCCTTTTAACTGGAAGCTTACCTGTGATGGGACTGGAGTTTCTCCAAAGGCTCAGCCTTGCGCTGAAGACCTTCCTGGAATATCAGATCTGCTTTCTTAAAGCTTCCTCTAGCCTCAAGTACTTCTGCCCAAGTGATGTAGAGCAGGGCCAGCGTCGTGCCAATCTCCTGGCTATGCAGATAGCTGTACAGATCCAAGGGCTCGTTACAACAATTTCCCTGAAACAACCGCGGTATTTCAGTAATTGCGTCAAACTACGAAGGATTCCAAGTCGATGTCTGCATTTTGATGCCTCCCCTGCAACACCCCACTGATTTCAATACAGGCAGTTGTAAGGCCAGGACATCTAATTGTATCATGTCACAGTGCACAAGGTAAAGGAAAGGAATTCAGGAGGAGAAGAATAATAACAAAAAAAAACTGTGACTGCAGGTATATTTTTGCCAATATTATTACTAATCAATTAATTCTAGCCTACATACTCCAAGTCAGACATTTTTTAGGTTTTTTTTTTAAATCTGAGATAATTTAAAGATTGAACTTTGTCATATTGGGATTTCTGAGAATTATTTTATGTTTATCTAAAGTAAAACATATTCCTTATCGGTTTTGGAAGGGGTAAATCTACTCTGGAAGCTCAATCTAGAGAAAAGCTGCTTTACAAAGAAGAGAATAAAAAAAATCATAGCAAGGGAGAGACAAGGCAAGACCAGAACACACTCTACTTAGTTTTGTTTAAACATAGGCTGTAGATAACAGAAGTTAAAGTAACTGGTAGGACAGACATAAAACCTAAAAATGTATCTTTAGATAATTTTCTTTTCTCCTTAAATAAATAGCCAAGCTCCACTCATTCAAACACGCTTTTCCAAACCAAACTTTTGGAGTTTGCAGCTGTCCAAATGGAATGATCCTAAAAAAAGGTCTAAAGATCTTATTGAAAATGGGAAGTGGATTTCAAAAGTAAGCAAGACGTTTGCAGAAAGATGCTTCTAATATTGCACTAGTTGTACCATGTATTCTTTGACACTAGTGTTAGAAAAACCAGCTTCACTGTGTGCAAGCGACGTGGCAAATACCCAGAAAAAAAGTCCCCAAGATGTATTCACAAACACTCACAAACTTGAGCCAGAGGTTAAGGTAGCGGGGATCTTTGTAGTACCGCTGCTGTTCATTGAGCGCCTTCACCGCCCTCTCCAATATCGCGGACAGGTTACTCTCCTTCCCACCCTGGGGGAAGGTTTGCTCCGTCCACCTGATGTACCTAGAGACAGAATACATTCCTAGGAAGTCAGTTCTGAATAAGATACAAAGCTTCTCTTTCTGTACAGCATAAGATTCACAAAAAACAGAAAGAAACATAGGCACAGTTTATTTAACGATATGCTGTGTTTCAATAGTGTCATAGAATTTCTTTTAGTGAGTTTCTTATTGAATTAGAATATTCTTTCCAGGCTTTCACAAGGATATCTGATCTTTCTACTCTTTCCTCTGAAACAGAAGGGAACTTACCGATCCCAGACATCCAGTGGATCATCCCCAGAGTAAAATCGTATTTCTGATTCAAATTCCCTAGGAAAAAAAAATATACACATGTATTTGTTGGATGGATATAACTGTAAAGAAATTTACAGCGTACAAAACAAAGACCTTCCCTCTCACTAGTACCATTTCATAGGCCTATTTTAAAAAAAAAAAGTTGGGTACACATATATTTAGACTTGAATTTCTATTGAGACTGAAATAATAAAAAAAAATAAGCTCTTGCACTCTTCTTCAAATTGAAAGAGCTCAAAGCCATATCATTATTGAACAAGAGTGCATCTTCCCAAAGGATATTTCTAAGAATTTCTACTACCCCAAAGCTCACGTGGCCCCCCTCGACAGAAGGCTTGTTGTTATGAAGACTTACTAGCAGACAAATATGCCAAAGTTTAATTGTTTCATGACCCCCCCCCCCCATTTAAGTACAGGAGGTTGGAATTCACACACAAGATGAGGGATCAGGCAGCTGCAGAACAACACCAGAGAGCACAGTGAAGACACATCTAAATGGTCACACTGATAACCATAGTCTTGTCTCATTCTTCAACTCCTGTGCATCCTTCCATCCCTACAGCATGATGACTTCCCCCCCCAGGCACCACATTGAGAACTAAACCACCTTTCAGCTTGAGATAGACAAGAACATTAGTTTGTGTTCAGCAGTGCACTCCCCAAGAAGCCCTTGGAAGGCTCTGCTCAACTTTAACACCTCAAACATAACAAGTCAAGTTGGAGAAGATCACTTGCAGAGCCCAATACAATAACAATGCCTTGGCTTTCCACAGGAAAAAAAATCCAGAAAAACACTGGTTCAGTAAGTACTGGGTAGGTGCTCACAGGCCCTACTGACTTCCCAGGAAATCACCCAGGTGGTTCACCACAAGCACCAGTGCTTCCAAATTCTGACCATACAGGCACAACATGCAGCCTCTTCACACAACCAGCTTGGCCTTCACAGGGAGGCAGATTTGAGGATGAGGCAATAGAAATATAACTGAATAGGGTTGGGACACAAGATGCCCCTTGAAGTCATAGTCACATCTGCACAGCACTGGATGAGAGACAGACCAAACCCAAGCTGACTGTGCCCACTTGGGTGTCTTTGTGACCCAGAGAAGAGATACAGAGACACCTGTATTGTGCCCGTATTACAACAGCAGGAATTATTTATCTCCTAAGAAACACCCTGCTTCAAGTGACCATTGTAGGAAAGACAAAAAAACCCCACCTCTACTCTTTGTAACCTATACGCATTTTTCTTAATGAGTACATTTAAAAGCACATCAGAATCTCCCCAGTTTTTGCTGTTTAAATGCTCCACTGCAAACCTAAAAATAGGAATCTACACCATACAGCACCCACAACGAGCAAACCTAAATACTTTCAGTGTAACCGTGGCATATACATCAGTTACTAAACTCCTGCTCTTTAAGATTAGCACAGTTAACCAAGACATAGAAAAATTGATAAGGAGGTGGGAAGATAAGGGAAAAGGTGTCAAAACATTGCTGACTGTTTTTTGAGCTGAACAGCAGTATGGGTGGAGGTCTCCTGCTGGGCCAGGGCTTCCTGCAAGGTGGCCATGACCCGCCCCTGCCGAAGGGGCTGCACGTTCTCTTTGCTCAGCTCCCACTCATCGTTGCAGTCCTGTGCCATGACAGCCTCTGCTTTTAGTCCCGCTGTAACAACAAAAACAACCGGGAATTGATTCCTTAGGGAGAATACTAACCTGAAACGTGGCCAATCTGGCTTTTGTGGTTTAAAACAAAAAGAGGGAATATTTATACTAGAAGGAGAAATTGTTGGTGCTGAGGGTGGGGAGAGCCTGTGCCAGGCTGCCCAGAGAGGTGGTGGCTGCCCCATCCCTGGCACCATCCCAGGGGAGGTTGCCCGGGGCTCTGAGCACCCTGCTCTAGCTGCAGATGGCCCTGCTCCCTGCAGGGGGGTTGGATGGGATGGCCTTGGAGGGTCCCTTCCCACCCACACCAGTCCGTGACTCCAGGATTCCTTAGCCAACTCACCACACACTTGCCGGGCAGCCACAAGCACACCCACTAAGCCCCCAGCTTCTAGAGAGGATCGGGCGTTTAATTCCCCTCCACGGCAACTCTACAGAGCGGGAACTGAGAACTTCTCCACTCTCAGGAACCTCAGGCAGGCGATGCTCTCAGGAAAAGCTACTAAGATGGGGCCCTTTCCCCCACGCCTGCTGCTCCCCTCCTTCCCCCGCGATTACCGCGCTCTCCGAGCGGCGCCCCCCGGCTGATAGGAACCTCGGCAGCTCCACAGACCCCCTCCGGCTCTTTATCCACGAGCGGCTGCGAACCCAGGCTGTCGCCGGCCTGCCGGAAGGCCAGGCTCGGAGGGACCGCGGAGCGAGCCTCTGCCCACCGCCTGCGAGCGAGCAGGAGCCACCCCGCTGGCACCCAGCGGCTCGGCCCGGGACATCCCCGCTACCGCCAACCCAGCCCCCCCTTCCCTCCCCTCCCGGCGGGGGAAAGGGCCCCTCAGCCCCGCCGCCCACACGCACCAAGCGCGGGGGTCCCCGGGGTCCGTACCGAGTGCGCGAGCCCCGCGCCGCAGCGGCCGCAATTCAAACCGCCAACGGCCGCCGGCAGCCCTCCCATTGGCCGCCCGCCTCGCCGCGCCCCGCACCGGATTGGCCCCCGCCCTGCCGGTGCATCATGGGAGTTGTAGTTCCCCTCAGGCGGCCCTCCTCCCCCCCCCCCCCCCCCGGGGGAAATAACGCATTCGTTTCAAATTAACGACCTTACAATTAATCTTGTCTGAAAGGCGGCTGTCGCCGCACGGGACGTCCCCGAGTCTTCCTCGGTCCTTCTCGCGCATGCTCCCCTCGCTCAGCGCTGGCCCCGCAGGCCTCTGCTGACCACCGACCTCTGCCCCCTCCTCCAGGTTGTTTCCCTGACAGAAAACCAGGATATAATAATAATAATGATTCATTTGTTTCCTCGGAGCAGAGGGGAGCCCTCCTAGCGGCGCACACCCAGCCGAGAGCTCCGCTTTCTCATCACAGAACACCTCGCTTTTCAGGTGTCACAGAATTACAGAGTCACCCAAGCTGGGAAAGACCCTCAAGATCATGGGGTCCAACCATGAGCCCTGCTCTGCGTGTCCTCCACTGACCCATCTCCCTCTGTGCCTCACCTATCTGCCTTCTAAACACAGCCAGGGTGGTGATTCCCTGGGCAGCCTGGCACAGCCCTGGACAACCCTCCAGGGGCTGCAAGAAATTGTCCCTCAGCTCCAACCTCAACCTGCCCGGGGGCAACTTGAGGCCGGTTCCTCTTGTCCTGGCGCTTGTTCCTTGGGAGCAGAGCCCGACCCCCCTGGCTCCAAGCTCCTGAATTTCAGGGAGCTGTCAGAGCCAGAAGGTCTCCCCTGAGCCTCCTTTGCTCCAGGCTCACCCAGCCCAGCTCCCTCAGCCACTCCTCACCACACTCCTGCTCCAGCCCCTTCCCCACCTTAGTGTCCCTGTCAAATACAAAGCAGGGCTGAGACCCTCCCAGCCTGGCTTCTCATAACCTCTCTGGCCCAACCACAAGAGTTTCTACAGAGGTACCAGCTCAGACTCCAGAGCAGCGTTGCTGTGTTCACGCAGTGCTCAGACCAGTTAATTGCCTCCTCTCCTGCGCCGTTGCAAGACACAGCTAATTAGCCCCACGGGCTGCACTAATATTGCTCTACCACTCAGTGACAGTGCACGATCATGCAGTCAGAGACCAAATTCTTCTGCTCTACGCTGGGAGAGGCACATCCTCAGAGCTAGCAACCTAGTAGGCTCCCCACACTACTTTCAAGGAGTTCTTAAGCTCTGGCTTGCTAACTGACCCGAGTTAGGACTGGTTGTTACCCTCTCATTAAGATTTGGGATCTGAATCCAATATCTTCAGGATGTTAAATGCACAGGTGTCTGCTGCCCTCTGCATTCTATAGCTGCAAAAACTGAAATATGAGGCAGCTGAAAAAAACCCCAAATTGCTGTAGACACGGACAGCTATTTCCTGCAAGTAATCTGGATTAGCTGCCTCCGGTTCGTGAAGGAAATCTTGTGAAATCCTGAGTGGAGTCAGTGAGGTTATGTGACTTTCTGATTTTGTAATGCAAAACTTGACTGTGTTGAGCACAAACAGGGTAAAGAGGCACCAGGGGGAGACTTTAGGAGGAAAACTTCTTGCACGTATGGAGAGAACAGGCAGTTTTGATGGAGGGGTGCAGATTTCCCACCTCCCGCAAATTCTTTGTGCTCGCTTTCACTCTGCTGAGCAGCACCAGCTTTTGGATTATCCCCTTTTTTGGGAGAGAAAGATGGGACTGCGTTCTCTGAAATATTGTTTCTGTCTGTTATTACTGGGTCCCTGCTCTCCACAGGTCATTGCTGTAGCCTTGGTTTTTATTATGGTTCCAAATGTGTTCCTTTGAATCTATTTGATAGCCTGCTTTGTTTTCACCGCTTGGATAAAATATGTACTTTATGAAAAGTAAAGGCCATAAATTGTTTAAAGTCCATGCAATGGGGTTGATCCCATTTCTTTAAGTTACCATTTACAGGTTTGCTGAGGTCAGTTCTATTTTTATGAGGGCTTAGTAAGCAAGCAATGAAAAAAAAAAAATTGTACAAACCAGAATAAAATTGAATTTACTCTTTTTTGAAGGAAAATAATTCCTTTTAGAGCTAGTCACTGCATATCCAAGGCAAATCAGGTGAAAATGGGTCTTCTACATCTGACTCTTTATCTTTTGGAAGCTGTTCTTTAATATCAAGAGTAATTTTCCGTGGATTATGTGATTGAAGAGATCAGGGTTCGTTGTAGAGTGAGGTGACTGTTGGATAGTTCTTCTATCCTGCATACAAAGAGGACAGGTCTCCAGTTACCTTCTGTCCCTTCACAACTAAGCCAAAAAGTGTCCTCTGACCCTACTTCACCACATACGAAAGCTGTTGTTCTCTGGGAGGCAAAAAAGGAAAAGAGATGCACTTGGTGTCATCTGGGCCAATGAAGACTTGATGAAATCCTTGACAAAATTCGGTTTGAAGCAGGGGCAGGACTTGGGCTGGCAGAAATGAATTTTCAGACACCTCAGAAATTTTTTTGTTTCTTTGTTTCTGTTACTCCCTGCAGGTAAAATGTCTGCATTTCGCTTGATTCTTCTAATTCCCTGCTGGCGTCTACTGATTTCAATTCAGCTTTACTGCTTTCCCTGGCAGCCAGGAAGGGATGTCTCACCTTTTCTCTGCAGAGGCCGAGCATGAAGATGAAATGGGCACTTGTGAGGTGTGTGTCACTCCAGGAGAGGGCACTCAGAGCTCAGAAAAGCCAGGAGCATCCTCTGCCTTGCCAGCTCTGCCATCTTCCCCACGCGTTTCAGCCTCCCTTCAGCTATAATCTCAAACCACTGGCACACTGAGACCTCTGTTTCGCCCCCCTGCAGATTTGTTGACAACTGCGAACTCTTTCCCTACCCTGTTAAACCAAGGTTATAGTAACGGTGGACCAGGTTCCTTAGACTGTGCCCTGCGTGGTCATG
Organism: Todiramphus chloris collaris; assembly: GCA_025345505.1. Lineage (NCBI taxonomy): Eukaryota > Metazoa > Chordata > Aves > Coraciiformes > Alcedinidae > Todiramphus > Todiramphus chloris. The sequence goes on along the minus strand of JANVCC010000266.1, from coordinate 544,708 downwards.
CGCCTTGGATCACAAACTGCTGCTCCAGGCTGTTCCAGGGAAAAGAAACCTGGGAATAATTTCACATCTTTTATTGCGACATGGCTTGGTTGTTTTTTTTTTTTCAAAGATCTTAGAACTGGCATCACATGAGAAGGAGAAAAAAGAACTTCTCTGAGCCAGTTTCCCATGTTGCACAAGGCATGTTACTACTATATTTTAAGTCTGACAAATTTAGAGAATCCAGATTCTTGCATTAATGCTTCTTTACGTAATTCAAGCTACGTGACAGTTTTTCACTCCTGCTTCTGTGTCTTTTAGATAATATCCATGTGAGTTTGTGAAACCGTATTTTGAACCTAGGGAGAAAAACTGTGGTAAGATGGTTAGAGGTTGGGGGTTCTGTTTCTTGGTTTCGTTTTCAACTCCAGCAAGCGAGCACTGGAGATTCCTCATCCCGGGTAATTTGTTCCTTAGAGGTCTGCAGCTCTCAGCCCGTGTTTGCATCACTAGAGCAATCAGATGAAGTAATCAGCAGACAAAGGCAAAGATCTGCAAAGCCCAAGTCAAAGATCAGATCTGGCTTTTTATAGCCCTGCTTTACAGATAGTAAATATTATTTTAAGCTGGTATGGAAATAAAAATCAGAGCTTGATTGTGGATGGGCTGAAAGAGTTTCTTAAAGCTACCTGCAGACTTTCAGAAGCATTTGAATGTCTTTGGAATTTAGGGATGAGCTTTTAAAGGTACTTAGATACTTATTTGCCATAAAAAAAAAACACTTCAGCTTAAGCATTTATATATAGTCCATGCAGAAGCCAATGCATCACCCTTTATGCCTCGGAAAAGCTGGGGTGCTCCTCATACTGTTTTATCCAAACCTATGGTATTTCTTTCAAAGCTCACCAAAGCACTGTTTAATCGCTTTGCTTTATCAAAAATCTCCCCACTGATCCAAAGACTTTTATCAAAACTTTTCTATCACTTAGTATACATTTCTGCCTCGTACAAATGTTTATAAATTAGCATGATCGTTGTTCAATAATGCAAAAAGTTAGTCAGCCTTCCCAGCCTGAACAGACAAATCCAACCACATTTAGGGTAATCTCAGGTGGACTTCAACTCAAAAGATGACATTTTCTCCTTGTTCCTTTCACATTTTTCTTCATTCCTTTTCAAAAGATGTGAGATTGAGAGGGAATAAAAGACTCCTCTTTAAAATCAGTAGTTTGCTTTGTTGTACGTTGTTTTATATAATATTATATATTATTATATTGTTGTATATTATTAAACCAAACACAAACAAACCAGAAATAGCCATAACACGTTAGAAGTTAGATAAAAATGAAAGGTTTTGTTTGCCATTTTCTATTTGCTCTTTTTCCATCCAGTTCCAGTGATGTTCTGAGATACAGTCAGGGCAGGCCCAGGACAGGAGACGAGAACACAGATCCCGAGGCTTTGACAGGCAAACAGCTCCAAGAGGCTGAGCTCTGCCTGCTGCCAAGTTTCATTAGCTCTGCTCACAAGAACAACTTCTACTATCGACATAATATTTACAAAACATTGTCTGTGAATGGCTACAAGCATAACCTTGAAAAGTACCAAATACTGGGGCTGAACGTGCTGATGCTAGAAACGGAAGAATATAAGGAAAAGACCAGTTTAACTGTACCTGTCCAATTTCTACGTCTGAAAGAAAAATCTTACTGCTATACTTGGGATTTATTGACATTTGATATTCACATAACACTGATATTACTGGACTAGTTTGCCACTAATGGCATTTATTTTTTCCCAGTGGAATTTCAAATGTATTTCCAATCTGTGGCTTGGGCACCTCAACACCCCCGTTCCAGGCTCCAGCCAGCCCTGGAATTCCTGCACTCACGGTACAAAGCCTCCTTTGGTTCTGCCAGGGCATGATGTGCTGTCCTGGGGGGGCTGTTATCCCCCGAGAGGACAGGGCAGGGAGACCTTCCTGCTCTCAGGACACGCCAGGGCTCTGGAGGAAGGTCGGGTGCAGGAAGGAGCTGGCAGAAGCACCTTCGCATCCTGCAGAATAGGAGAAGCCTTTGCTGCCCATGTGGTGGCACCACTGGAAGGCACTTTTGCCCTTCTGGGTGCTGCGGTTTCACTCCTAACAAGCACAAACTCCTGGGTATTTCCAGTATGAATTTTGCAGGATTACAGAACAAAACAGAAAAGCTTTTTGGGGGACAGACTGAGCAGCTGGGGCTGCAGAGGAGCTGCCAACAGGGAACCTGGCAAGCGGGCGGCACATTGATGGGATTTCACTGGCACACCAGCAGAAGGAAACCAGAGAAGCACCAAGCAATGGGCTGCAAGCTGAGGGTGCCTGGATCCTCACAGCATCCCAACACAAAGGCCAAAAGCAGGAGACACACACCAGTGAGGTGAAGGGGAAGGAAGCACCCATGCATGAGGGCAGATCTCAGATGGAGTTTGTAAATCAGTGTGCCCAGAAGTCCAAACAGCAGCAGAGGGAAGACAGACAGACACCAGTGTGCCAACAGACAGCAACAGATCACTTGTGGCACAGCAACGAGGGGGATGGAGCAGCTACTCCATGCCAGCCCACACCAACTGCCTTCTGCTGGAAACCACTCAGATCAGTCATCGGTCACAAGTACAACAAAATGTTCTTCTGGACAAGCACAAAAGGGTTTTTCCTTTCTCCAGGTGTGTAGAAAGAAGAGTTGGAAAAGGGTAGCCCACAGGCTAGACACAGGAAAAGTCTCCACGTGTAAAAGCGAGAGAAAAGTTGTGCCTCAAGTAATCCCGAGGCTGGCAAAACGCTGCAGGGAATGAGGAGGAATTTCTGCTCCAGCACGCTTCGGGGGAAGCTGCTCTTGGGGAGCTGCGTGTGTGCACGTCCCTGTCCCTTCATCACTGCGGTGCTATCAGCCTGGGGGGCCAGATTCACCAGGATACCAGCCTAGCACGACCTGGCTGCACACATCCAGCTGCACCAGGACTGATGTGAGCCTGTCCCTTGCTGCCAGTGTACAGGCCTGTCTGTGTCAGCATTTCACATTCTTCCTGGTTCAGTGAAGGCAGATGGGATCTGGCCATCAGCAGTTCTCCTTCCCAGTGCCAGTCAGTCGCTTTTCAGGTCATTATGCTTTAAAATAATTCAACACTCCTTATCAAGGCACTGAGGCAGGAATGGCCAATTCCAACCCAGGTAACGTAGCTGTGAATAACAATAACTGGGTTCTGATAAGCGCTGGTCCCAGTTGCAGATAACGGGAGCAGAGGGGCCAGTGAACATCAAATTGCTTTTATCTGCACTTGGCTCCTTCTTTTACACCTCCTCTGTGCTTTCCAGTCTCTTCCCATACTCACATGGGTTAGAAAGCACAGTGCCCTGCCTGTTCCCTCTGCCCATCTGCTGGGGAGCTCAGGCTGCTCAATTACTGCAACATCTGCTGCTTAGAAGATTGTCCCATCTAAGCTGGGTTCTGCCAGCCACTGGCTCGGGACACAATCCTGCACTGCCAAAACAAGCTATAATCAGCTGGGAGCTTAGCCCAACAACGTAGTCCACAACTGGTGGACCAGCAGGTAGCAGCTACTGGAGAGTTCCCACGCTGCCGTGGGCAATGTTTGCTGGAGATAACCCCCAGTGCGCTCCCCACCCTCTGTTATCAGACAAACTGCCCTTGTAATTTCTGGACAAATGGCTTTATTGCTGTAAGGAAGAAGACTTTCCCCACCTCAGTCTCCACCTTCAGCACAAGCACAGCTCCTGCAGTCCAGACAGCACTCCTTGGAGGAAGGAGAGCAGAACTGGGGACGCTGGCACCACTGGGACAGAGGGATGTACAGAAACAAAGTATGGACCAGGAGAATAAAAGCCTCCTTGGAAATCATACACCCTGCAGCTGGCATCATGCTGTAGCACCCCAAAGGGCACAGCCAAGCAGTGCTGGCTTCTTGACCCACCAAGAGGAGATGAACACTGGGCTGTGGAACTAAATCGCTACCATGAGCTGGCTAACTGCCCCAAGGTCAGTTTTGCTACCTCTCTGCTGTCCCTGCAGCCAGTCTGGGAAATGTGATGTGAAGTGTCCCAGGGGGAGCGGGCAGGAAGGTAGAGAGATGAGACGTGTTCCTCCCTGCCTAGAATACTAAGAGTGGTTGCAAGGTCTCACTAAAAGGTTGAATTAGCTGTAATCTCTTCCAGGTTTAATCACTGCATTTGGACAAGCAGGACAGACAGCCTTGTCCTCCTGCATTCCAGCTTCCCCCCTGAGCAGAAAGAAGGGCTTCATGTCAGCAGAGCAGCTGAGATTCCCACATTTGGGACAGGAGTGCAGGTCTAGTTCCATTACAGTTCACTGTCATCGTCTGTCGCTGCCTCTATGTGAGACATGTTGACTATGGCTTCTGCAGCTGGGCGTGCTGAGCTCTCTGAGGCAAAGGACACTCCCGGCCCTCTGTGATGATTGTCCTTGTCGTAATCTTCCTCCTCCTCCTCCTCATTCTTTTGCAGATCTTGGTCACTGTCATCACCACTATCTGCTGCATTGTCCTCGATTACTTCAATCCTCTCTCCAGCATCCGGATCCACATCAGTCTTAAACCACACAGCTTTGTAGCCATCATCTGCCACTTGCCTGTCTGACTTGAGGATAGACTTCACTTCTTTCTCGTGTTCAATCTCTTTTTCCACTTCTTCTGCTTTCTCTTCCTGGTCAAAGATGATGGTGGAAGCTGCAGAAGGCTTTGGGAGGTTATCAATTTCTTCTTCATTGGAGGGGGGCGGGGAAAGGGTTGGCTGCTGTTGCATGCGTGTCATCGACTGGATACTGACATCTGCTGTTGTCTCATAATGGTTGGGGATCACATCTGGATGTTCATCTTGCTTATAAGATTGGTTCTGGTAACACCCCGAGACTTCCCTGGAGAGCTGCAGGAGGAGAGACACCCTGTGATTGTAGTGAAAGGAAAAAAAACCAGGGTGGAGGGGAAAGGGGGGGCTGAAGCGACCGAGCTGCTGCTCAGGAAAGCTCCAGCTGGTTTTGCAGTTAGATCTATTTGAAGCCAGGGAAAGAAGTAGCTCCCCAGAGCTGCTATTCTTCCTTGACTCCTTTTCTGGATTTTTTTCAGCTTAGCACGAGCCTGTTTTTCCAGGAGGGCTGAGCACCAGCAGTAGTGATTTGTACCCATCCATTGTTCACCCGAGTTAGTGCTCTGGTCTCATGCTGTAGTCAGTGGAGTCCAGGCTCCTGACAGCCCCATCCTAAGGCAGAGACCAGAATCTGCTCAGATGGATTACACCCCAAACTTCAAAGTCACCATTCTGCTGGGCGCTTGAGAGCCAAGAGTGAATAGGTCAGGTGAAGACAACTGAGCTCAGGCTTTAGGACAGGATATGAAGGGACCTTTCTCCCCTTTGACTAGAGGGAGGATGAAGAGTGGTTTATACCACACACACAGGTTTTTCAGAGACCACCTCACGTTCACCCTAGATTTTGTGCTCTGTGGAGCTGTGGTCCTCTCCTTACCAGATCTGCTCATCACCTACTACACAGCTTCAGGTTCGGGGGACAGAAAAGGACAACAGCAAACACCACCGAAGAGATGCTGCCTTTGCAAACAGTGTCTCAAGAGTGAGTCATCACCTGTACACAAACAGGTATAGCATTTGGACAGCCCACCCATACTTTAAAACCTCCTCAGATCCCACTTTCTAACTCTAACTTCAGGTACAAACGAGGCAGTTACCTTTTTCCTTGTCAGGGCTGTGACTGGTTTTCTGTATTGTTTATATATCATCACTCCAAGGATGACTAAGGCAATTAATAGCAGTGCTGCCAATGTACCACCTAAGATGCCCATGTCCTGAACAGTGTATGTCTTGGAGGAGGAGGTCACAGCTACAAGAGAAAAACAAACCAGTGTTACAAAGACCAAAAATGTCAGCTTAGCTTTTCTAACACGACCCTTCACTGTGGAAGAAGCTCCAACCGATTTTCTGAGGGCAAAGAGGCGTCCTGCAGACTGTGACAGATACTCGATATCACAGGAGGCCATTCGTTTGGTGTCCTAAAAGCAGAGGGGTTTGGTTCATCTCCATGAAGCAGGAAACAGAGACACTCAGCCTACCTGTGTCACAGATGACCTCAACCACGATGACAGTGCTTGCCTTCTGCAGGCTCTCCATATCTTTTCCAACAGCCTATGTGAACATGGGAAAGAGATAGCTTAGGGGCTTCCTAGATCTCCAGCTCACTCTCAAGGTCTAAAGCCATCAGCTGCTTCCCTTGACCTAAGCAAAAGTAGTGCTGAGTTTACCAAAGGCCATCCAAGTTTGAAGCCGTAGCCCATAGAGCTGGGGTGCATGCCAGCAGCCACATCCTCCCCGTACCGACACATCGTCCTCCTGCCCACTTGCTCACTCGCAGATTTTTACCCCATGCCTGTACTGCATGGAGTAAATCTGCTACCATTTCATCCTCCTCCATCCCCATACATCTATGATGAAAATAACAGGGGGAAAAGACTGTCCTTACCTCATGGAATTCAACCCTTGGTGCTTCTCTACTAGAAACTACCCCTTCTTTCCACCACCCTGGCAAGAAAATGAAGAAAGTTGCCCTACCTCAATGGTTACAGTTCCCGGTGACCGCAGCATTGCGTTTGTCAGGATGAGCCCATCTTTGGTTGCCATGAAATCGGTGCTGTTTGTTAGGTAGTACTCGATGTTTGGGTTGACTTTCTGAAAAGACAGAAGAGTGGATGATTAAACCACACCGCTGGTGCTTTGCGTGCACCTTCCTAACAACCCATGAGCAGAAGCTGTCAAGCACAAGCAGGTGTAAAGTGCAATAAATAACTCTGGACTGAGGAGGTGAGAAAGGTTGAACTCAGATGTGTTCACCTGGTTGCTCAGAGTTTGTGGATGCTGAAAAGCTGCTAGCAGAGGGATTTTCCTAGGTTCTCACAATATTCGGTGAGAATCCTGCCTTTCTCACACGTGTTATGAGAAACAGGAGGACGGTTTTGTAAACTAGACTAACACCTGGTGTTTGGTAAGTTCTGTTTATGGTACATTGGAAAAATATTTTGAAATAGGTGCTGTAGGACTTCAGCCACTCACCCTAGGAGATGGGTGATCACTGACCCATCGCCCTGTGGGGCTAGGGTATAAAAATGGGGTTGTAAATTAATAAAGTGGCTTCTTTTGCCTGCTCTTGCTGAATTTATATGTTGCTGCATCTCTCCGCTCCCGGCATAAACAGCGACAAGAGTTCAAGAATGCATCCTAAAAGTGTTGTCTCCCAAGAAATCCCCAGTCTTACCCAGCTTGTGTTGGTATCTTTTGTGTCTGCACAAGCAAAAACACATCTATGCAAGGGACCTTGTAAACTTGATCTGTTCTGCCCCTAATCCAGTGCCAAATGGGATGTACGCAGAGAATAACAGACTGAGATCTGCACAGTTCCTTCCCTTGTGTCTAGGCTGTTATTTCTTTACTAGGTCCCCGGTCTTGTTATGGAAGCCTTGGCATCAATAAAACTATCACTTTTTTCTGTGTTTAATAAATTTAATAGTTTAACAGGGTGTGATGGGAACAGCTGGTCAGTAAAGCTCTTCCCCTTTCCTTCTCCCAGTAGATGCACTCAAGAACGGCTCTCTCAACATGAGTCCTTACAGGGAGAGGGTTAACAATTTCCAGCCCAGGACCGCAGGTCCTTGCTAGCCTGCTGTCTTTGGGCTGGCTCCTCTTCCCAGGCCAGACCACAAATAGCTCTCCTTGACCAGGCAGAGAGAGCTCACCCCCACCTGGGATCCTGCCACCCCAGACTCTTAAGGAAACACATCGCCTGACCCTAATTCAGGTCTGGACCCACTCACAATATTCTCTAACCCTGGGCTGTTTCGCAGCTCACCTACACACATCTAGGTGGGACTGGCTTTTGGAAGAGAGGAGTCCAGCAACTTCTCTACATTATATCACACCACAGGCACTTCTGATCTATGTGGGATTTCCAGGGAAACATAATATGGAGCACTAGAGGAAAATGTGTTTTCTTCTCCCCACCTCCCCTTCCTCACGTTTCCTTATCCCACTTTAAGCCTGGAGAGGTGAGAAAGAACACAGTGTAGCTTCAGTTTCTTACAGTAGGGAAGTCATCATCCACTGCTGTTATCATCAGGGGGCTTGAAGGATTACCAGCTTGGAAGACAAAGCTTCTCGGGGCCAGACCAACGGATACCATCCCTTTGTAGATCCTGCTCTCAAAGTATGGTGCATAATCACTCTTACTGATGACCTTGATCTCTACGCTGACTACGGAGTATTTCTGTATGTTGTTGACCTGGGTGGCCTGGAGAGGAGAAAAGAGAGAGAAAGAGAAAGAGATACACTGGCCTTTTCCTCTTAGTAATGAGATAAAGGACAAGCTTGATATGAAGCCCATTGCAACTCATGGGGTTCTTTTCATTATTGTCAGTGAGCTTTGAGCCAAGCCTGTCTTAGGTGGCCTTATGGTTTGGAGTCTTTTATGGCTTAGCTTGCTTCTGCTGTTGGCCCTCCACACGGCCTTGATCTAGTCCTGAAGTCCAGATATGACTCTCCAAAAGGGCCATGCCTGGGCAAATCACCATGCTCTAGTACAAAGCAGCGAGATTCCAGCACCATCAGGCAGAGTCTGCTCGTCTTTGTGAGGGTTTGGGTCAGTTCAGTTACAGCCTGAGAGCCTGCACCTTCCTGGGTGTGTATGTACAGGGGGGATTTTTCAACTCCCTCTTTCCCTCTTGAGCCAAAAGAGGAGCTTTTCTCTAGGACGGAGTCGCATTAACTACTGTATCACAAGCTCCAGCCATGCCTGAAGAAAACCTTCCAGTGATGCTCCCCCATATTTTCAACTCAGCCAGTTAATTTGCTTTGATGTTGCAACCCCCAGATAAAGGGAAATGCCTCTTAACTTCTGCAGGAGCTTTGCATGTAAGTTGGGATAAGATATTGGTCAAGTCCTAGAAGCTTCCAAAAGAAAGGGTGTAACTGAGTTAGCTTTAATTATTCCTGTCACATCAAGGCTGTAGCTTCCTAGAAAGCCAGGTCTGCTGGGCTGTTGTCTGCAGTGTCATCAGACTTACCATGACTTGCAGCAGGTATGAGCCTGGGGCAGTCACTGCTTTGTTCATAGTTAGATTCCCCGTGTCTGCATCCACGGAGAATACTTTGTCTGTGTCCCCTGAAGAGAATGGAAAGACTGTTCAGTCATCAGATACCTTCATAAAGTGACCTGGAGCTCACCTACTCATTTTTTCCCCATCTTAGTGACAATACCCTCAGGACATGATGCTGTTTGCCTTGCCTGCCTGCTCCAAGGACTGGGAGTGCTGGCCAAGAATTCCAAGAGACTTAACAGACAAAAACCATCAAGGAGATGTGCGTGAACCCAACTAGATGAGGTGGGACAGCAAAGTGTTGCATTGCCAGTGCCAAGGCCCAGATAGAGCTAGCTTAAACTCTGCTAAATGCCTCAAGCTTCTGGTGCAGCTTGAGGACTGAAGGTCTCGAGTTCCCTAATTTGAACCCAAACCCTAGATGAACACAGACCAGATGTCAGCAGAGGCAAGGGAAGGTTTAGTCCTTGTTTAAAGGGAAGAAAACAATGTACAAAGAACAATTGGTGGGGATTCATCTTAAATAGCTCTAGGCATCTAAAGTGAAAACATCTCTGACTGACCTTGTTACCTACATTGTGAAGAGCAAATGGCATCTCAGTGCATGATTTATCCAACTTGCTGTGAACATTGACCTCGATGTGAGCTGCATTCTGCTCTGGAACACTGGTTTCTCCCTGCTGACTACAAAAGGAGCCTAGACACAGAAACCTTCGTGTATTGATGTAGGGATAGAAATCAGCTCCCTGTATCTCTGTGTTTGAAGCCTAAAAACAATTCAATCAATCTGAACCTATGCTGGATGTATATTAAAATATAAGCCCAAAAATTCAAGACTAAGGCAGGGCAGATTAGATAGTGCCAATGTGCTGAGGAATAAAAATACCATTTTTGTCAATGAAGGAGAGTTGCATTGGTGGTGTGGGAATGTTAGGTTCAGCTCAAAGCCTGAATGAAAGTGGTGTGACCAGACTGGCAAACTCAAGTCTAAAAGCTTATGGATAAAACATGCCTCACCTCCAAAATAAAACCCCAAAGTCACAGGTTTCATTGAGATTGGTTTGTGGGGCTGCAATTCTCTTTCTTCCTCTGTGTACAGTCTCTTTTCTTCTACTTAATCCACAAGGTTCTATGGATCTAGTTTCGTTTCTGTGGCAGAAACAGAGGGGCAAACCCCCAGGCCCTCAGCTCCCAAGTGCCATGGAGGGGATCTGCCCTGGGCAGGTAGTGGGGGGACACATGAGCAATGCAGTCTGTGGAAGGTGGCAGCTTCTACTCACCACCAACAATCCTGTACACGATCTTTTCATTCAAAGTGTAGTCGGGATCAACGGCGTAGATCGGCCCCGGCTCGAGGATGAGCGGCTCTGTCTGCAGTGACAAGGCAAAGCATTACAGACCACACTACAGCACCAAACCAGCAGCATTCCCCTGCCCCAGCGTGGCTCTGCTGGTTTTCTCCGGGCAGAATGACGTTTATTGCTGGGCACGGCTGTCGGGACAGCCCAGGGCAACGAGGTTTCCAGCTCTCGTCTCTCCTGTGACATGCTGCAGGAACAAGGACAAGCAGTGCTGCTTGGGGTGGGGGAACCCCCGCTTTTCCAGGATGATGAAGCCCCTCTGTCAGAGAACCATAGAATGGCTGGGGTTGGAAGAGACCTTAAAGACCATCTAGTCCAACGCTCCTGCCATGAGCAGGGACACCTCCCGCCACCGGGCCCCATCCAACCTGGTCACCCTGAATCACCTGCATTTATGCCTGGAGATCAGCAGGAGCTCATGGAAATTATTGGGCACTACCCACTGGGAATATCACCTGGGTATGGTTTGAGAGGAGCACCAAGCACGCCTGCTTACCGACACCTCCGAGATATTGACCCTCCCGGTGTAGGGGCTGCTGATGCAAATGCTCTTGTCTGGGTTAATGAAGGTGCAGGGCAGGAACCAGGGTGCTCGGGTGTCAGCTTGGTCAATAATGACGTTTATTGTCGCTGTAGCTGTGTGCTTGGGCTCGGTGCTGCCCACGGGCCTGTCCTGTACCCAGAGGCAAAGCGGACCCGTGAGATTCAAGTCTTATTGCCAAAAGAAGCAGCCATCTGCAGAAAGCCAGTAGCCCAGGGTCATTGCCAAAAGAAGA